>ML803819.1:213035-234487 GCA_009831015.1 Picea engelmannii | reverse complement strand
CAAGGATGAGAGAAGGAAGGTGAAGTTTCCTTGCAAGATTTGTAATGATGATCACCTTACTCATCAATGCCCGAAAATGGAAGAACCTCAACGTTTCATTAAGTTGAATCAATAACAACAGCTTGTTGTGTTGCAAAACCATTTCCCACAAGGATGGGATTTGCAAGTTGGTTCTTCCAACTTCAACCCACAAGGGGGACTTCAAGTGTTCCCCCCTCTTACGGATATAAAGGAGTAGTAAACATTATTAACTCTTCAAAGCTAAAATATGTAGATTTTTCGATGAGAAATCAAAACTATGACAATCCAGAGTTGACTGAAAAGGGTAAGAAAACTTCAAAAGAGCGGGCCCCTCTCCACATACAAAAGTATGATAAAGAGACAATGTTGTGCATACCTAAGGGAATTTATAAAAGGACATCACATAACCCCAATGCAAGAGTCACTCCCAATTACTCAATCATGGAATATTTGGCTCAAATTCCTTGTGCGATGTCCACTTTGGATGTTCTCTAAAGTTTCCCCTCACAACATATTGCATTGTTGTCTATTATAGGAGTTGCATATTATTCTAGTGAGCTTGTAATAAAGTTTGATGCTACTAAGGTGAGGCCATGCCTTCCATATCATGTAGCTTTTCAGATTTGGGTTGTTTTCAACAACCTCTTAGTTAAGAGAATCATCGCCGATTAAGGAGCCTCCATGTGCATGATGTCTTTTCCATGTTGGGAACCTATCGATTCTCCTTAGCTTACCCTTTCTCCTATACTCTTGATTGCCTTCGATGGACGTTATTTTTTACCACACGGTATGATTCCTTCGTGTCCATTTATAGTAGGGTTCAAGTCTGTTTGTGTTGAGGTTGAAGTAATCGATGCGTTGCTCAACTATAATATCTTGTTAGGAATAAGTTGGACTTATTCCATGGCAGGTTTTGTCTCAATAGTTTTTTGGATTATATGGTTTCCCCGTGAGGGAAGAATAGTGACCATCAATCAAGTGGCGTCCAACCTTTCTGATGTGACACCTAATCATGGGACTAATGTCCCTTGGATTGAAAACTCTCAGGAAGCTACTAAGAGCATCGATTATGGGATGTACCCTTCACTTATGGAATCTTTTGAATTCCCCACACCGATTTCCTATATTCGTGCCACTCCATTTAATAGGGTCACTTAATTTAGAATGTCGTATATGAAATACCCATGGACCCTTCACTCACCGTCTAGTATGGTTGAAGGTTGAGTTCATGTCGGGATGGTTGAACCTTTGTCTACGGCTGAAGTAGCTTATCAATCCGTTCAAAAGGCCATGGCAAACCGTATAAAAATCCAGTGGTCACTGAGGAGGATGATCTC
Organism: Picea engelmannii; assembly: GCA_009831015.1. Lineage (NCBI taxonomy): Eukaryota > Viridiplantae > Streptophyta > Pinopsida > Pinales > Pinaceae > Picea > Picea engelmannii. The sequence goes on along the minus strand of ML803819.1, from coordinate 233,129 downwards.
TTTCCTAAGCTTATTTGGGCTCAAGACTCTTCAATCTCGCAAGAGTATTTGGATATTTTTCTTCCTTTAGACGAAGCAATCATCGAGGCAATGTTTGAATCTGAAAGGCCATGGGAGGATTTTCATCATAGATCTCATTTCCTCCCTAAACTTAGTCAAATAGATAATGGAGAGTTCAAGTCATCCATCGTTGAAAGTTTTGGTGGGGTAGTTAATTCCTTGGCTAGGCATGGTGTCTACGTCGAAGGAAACATGGATAACACATCAGATACGATCTCGATCAACATTTCTAAAAATCCTAAAATTGTCAAAAACATCTTTATCGGAGAAGAATGCTCACAATATGAGATCGCTCAATATGAAACACTCTTTAAGGAGTCATGAGATGTGTTCACATGGTATTACGAGGAAATTCCTGGCATTGATCCTTGAATAGTTCAACACAAGATTCAAACCTATGAAAATGCAAATTTGGTTCATCAAAAGTTGAGACCTGTGAACCCAAAAAAGGTAGTAGAAATAAAATTAGAAGTTGAAAATTTTCTTAACATGGGCTTTATCTACCCAGTTCCTCTGACAGAATGGGTCTCCAACCCTATTCTCATTTATAAGAAGTAGGTTACAATCTATGTTTGCATGGATTTTATGGACTTGAATAAGGCATGTCCTCAAGATAACTTCCCGACTCCATTCATTGATCAGATCTTGAATTAATGTGTGGGGAGTGAAATATTCTCATTTATGGATGGTTTTTCCAGCTACAACCAAATTGAAATTCACTTGGAAGACCAACACAAAATGGCCTTCATATGTCCTTGGGGCACTTTCTCTTACAGGAAAATGTTGTTTGGTCTTTAAAATGATGGTGCAACACTCCAATGGGCCATGATGTTTGTCTTCCATGACTTAAAGCATATAGTGGAGGCATACTTAGCCAATATCATGGCTCACTCATATAAGAGGGCCCAAAATCTCTTACACCTCCACTTAGTTTTTGAACAATGTCTTTTCTATAGGATCTGATTGAATCCACACAAGCGTATTTTTTTTGTGACCTTTCATCGTCTTTTTGGATTCATCATTTCAAAAAAATGGATCATGGTTGACCCCTTGAAGGTTGATGCAATAACTCAGTTTCCTCCCCCACGTACAATTTGAAAACTTCAAATCCTACAAGGCAAGGTGAATTTCCGCAGGAGTTTTCTCTCAAACTATGTTAACATAACAAAGGGATTTATGTGCCTTTTGAAGAAAGGGGTCCCATTATATTGGGATGAATTTTCACAATGTTCTTTTGATGCTTTGAAGAAGGTGTTGGTTTTGAATTCATTGTTGAGTACCCTTGATTACAATTGAGACTACTTGTTGTATTTGGAAGAAGTTGAGTCTTCGATTGGCATGGTCATAGTTAAGGAGAATGATGAGCTCCAAGAGCATGTCATATATTACTTGAGTTGCACTCTCATCCGTCCTGAAATTAGATATTCACATGTAGAGAAACTAGCACTGGAAACTTCTCATATTGTCCAACAACTTCGACATTACATTCTATTATGAAAGACAACCATCATTGCCATGGTCAATCCATTTCAATATTTTTTTACTAGGAGAATTATTGACAGGAAGTACAACAAGTGGATTGTTTTGCTTCAAGAGTTTGACTTGGATTTTGCATCTGCAAAATATAAGAAGTATTTAGTCTTCGCTGAGTTGATGTCAGAGTTTCCGGTAGAGAATGAGGAAGGCAAGACGACAGACTCATTTCTGGATGAGCACATTTTACTTATCTCTGTCTGATCTATGGTATGGAGATATCTTTATATATCTTCAAACTTTGAAGTTCCCTCCAAACTGGTCACCAAATGAGTGGCAACGGATCAATCATATGGCGAAAAACTACCTCATCATCCCTGCCACTTTGTATCAGCAAGGGTTGGTCTCGATCCTTATGTGTTTCTTAACTCTAGAAGAAGCTAGGGTTTTTTTGAACGACTGCCATAGAGGATCATGTGGTGGTCATCTCTCTGGGTTGGAAACAACCAAAAAAAATTGTGTGTAGGATACTTTTGGCCTACAATCTTTAAATATTGCATGAAAGTGATCAATAAGTGTCATCCATGCCAAATTTTCACTAAGAAAATGTGTGCACATCCTGCTCCAATGTTTCCCGCCATCACTCTTGGCCCCTTCACCAAGTGGGGGGTAGATTTTTGTAAATTTTAGCCTTTTACAATATTTTATTGCAAATATATTTTCAATAAAAGAAAAGAAAAGACACAATGACAAGTACTCACATTACACAAGGATTTTCCCCTTGGAAACCCAAACCAGGAAAACCATCATATTATATATTTGTTCATTGTGATACATTGTTTACAATACAATATACATATAGGAGCTAGCGGCATCCAAAACCCCAACCCAATGACCTGGATTAGTCAGCAACCCTAATTCCTTAACCGAAAATAGAAAACCATTGACAAAAATCATGTGCATAAAAACCACCCAACAATGGACACAAAAATCGAGGCGACACAAAAAATGAAGAAACAAATGCGACACATTTCCTGAGGAAAAAAATTTCTCAAGGGTGCTGCCCTCAAACCCCCATGCAAGGAGGATATCTTCCCCCTGTAACCCCCGAAGGGGGGGCCTAGAAAACCCCCTTCAAACCTCCCTGCACGCCTGGAGCAACGTAGCTGACACTAAAGCTAGTCGTGCAAAGAATATAACACATACCCAACATTCTCCCACTCATTGTTTTCTTTTCATATAGGGGGTTACAGTGTTACATAGTCAACAATGCCCATGGATCCTCTACACCAAGAGAATTTCTCAGTGCTCACATATTTTTTTAATGAATGTGCAACATTCTTCAAAGTGTCCACCTTCATCAGCAACACTTTCTTTTCTTCAACCATGTCTCTCACAAAGTGACATTGAATATCAATATGCTTTGTCTTTGAATGATAAACCGGGTTCTTCGCTAGAAAAAATGCACTCTAACTATCACAATATATCCTTATAGATTGTTGTACCACCCAATACCTTAATATAATATTTGTAACCATATTTCATGCTTACTTCCATGAGTGGTTTCCATGTATTCAGCTTCTGTAGTTGAAAGTGCCACTACATCATATCTTTTTCTCTTCTAATTGATTGCTCCTCCAAATAGGTTAAACACATACCCGCTTGTAGATCTCCTATGATCCATATCTCTAGCCCATTCTACATCCACAAAGCCATGGATGTCCAACACTCTGTTCAATCCTGGTCTTCCTTGGTAGCACAATCCATAGCTAGCAGTGCCACACAAATACCTGAAAACCCTCTTTACTGTTGTCCAATTCTCCTTCCCTGGTTTTGACATATACCTTCTCAAAACTCTCATTGTATGTGCAACGTCTGGTCTAGTACAGACCATTGCATACATCGAACTACCAATTGCACTCGCATATGGAACACGATACATGTCCTCCTCTTCCTGTGTCTTGAGATAGTGATCCGCAGATAACTTTACACCAACATGAATATGGACCTTGACCGGTTTACATTCTTGCATATTAAACCTTTGCAATATTGTCTAAACATGTTTTCTATGATTTAACTAGAGTTTCATGTTTTTTCGATCTCTTTTAATTTCCATGCCCAAAATAAAATTTGCAGCATCAAGATCCTTCATGTCAAATTTAGAGGACAATTGATTTTTCGCATCCTGGATAATATCCTTGTTGTTTCCTATCAGCAACATGTCATCCACATACAAGACCAAATAAATCAAATGATGACCAATTAATTTAAAATACATGCAGTGATCCTATTTTCTTCTTGTGAAGCCAAGTCCTAGCATATAAGTATCAAATTTTTGATACTACATCCTTGGTGATTGTTTTAAACCATACATGGACTTTTTCATCTTGCATACCAACTTCTTCTTTCCCTTCACAGTAAAGCCTTCTGGCTACTTCATATAGATTTATTCTTCTAGATCCCCATGTAGGAATTTTGTCTTCACATCCATCTGTTCTACTTCAAAATCAAATGCAGCAGCAACAAATAACATAAATCTAATAGAAGTTAACTTGGCAACAAGAGAAAAAATCCCACCAAAATAAATTCCCCCAACCTCGGAATAACCCTTTGCTACTAACTAAGCTTTGTATTTCTCCACTTTTCCTTTTTCATTCAGATTGTTTTTAAATACCCATTTGCTTCCAATGGGTTTTCTTGCAGATGGAAACTTCACTAGATCCCAAGCCTCATTCTTATCCAAGGATGTCATTTCTTCATCCATGGCATTTTTCCAAAATTTTCCATCCTCTGAATCCATTACCTCCTTGACAATTCTAGGATTATCATCAGTAATAGACAAAGACAAATTTGAATGGAAATCAGATGGAGTATACCTTTCCGGTAGCCTTCTTTCCCACACTGACATCCTCAATACTAGAGTATGAGGATCTTCTTCTTTTGATTCATGTTCTTTTGTAGAGTCTGATTCATCATCATTTGGCTCAAACTCTATTTTCTCTGGTTCTTCCTTACTTGGTATGACTTCTTGTTTAAAAACATCCTTCATTTCTCTAAATACCACATCTCGGATATACACAACCTTCTTGTTGGGTATGTGTTATATCCATTCTGCCTCGAGAAACATGTCACATATTTAGGCGGTTTTTCGGCACATGGTTTTTTTGCCAATGGTTTTCTATTTCTAGTTAAGGAATTAGGGTTGTTGACTAATCCAAGTCATTGGGTTAGGGTTTTGGATGTCGTTGCCTCCTAGATGTATATTTTATTGTAAACAATGTATCACTATGAATGAATATAGAATATGTTGATTTTCCCGGTTTGGGTTTCCAGGGGAAAAATCTCTATGTAATGTTTGTATTTTCCATTGTATCTTTTCTATTCTTTTACTGAAAATATGTTTGCAGTAAATATTGTACAAGGTTAAAATCTACACTTCTTAGTTTATGGGTTCCAAAGCTTATAACCTTGGATACCATCTTTAAACCATATAAAGATACACTTTTCATCCTTCTTATCTAGCTTACTCTTGTTTTACTTTGGAACGTGAACATAGGCCTCATAGTCAAATACATTGAGATGTGTGAGAAAAGGTTTCTTACCAATCCATACCTCTTGTGGAGTCTTGTCATTCAGTGTTGATGAGGGGGATATTTTGACCAAGTAACATGCAGTACCCACTACCTCTGCCCAGAATTCTTTCCCTAACTCGGCACCACTGAGCATGCACCTTTATTTTTCCATAAACGTCATGTTCATACTTTCTACAACTCCATTATGTTAAGGTGTATATGGAGTAGTCTTCTTCCTTTCTATACTTCACTTCTTACATAATTATTCAAATTCAATCCCACATAACTCTCTACCATTATCTGTCCTCAACACCTTAATTATTTTCTTTGCTTGATTCTCAACAAGAGCCTTAAACTCTTTAAACATGTCAAAGACTTTAGATTTATTCCTCAAGAAATATATCTGAGTATTCCTCAAGAATTCATCTATAAATGAGACATAGTACACATATTTTCCCAATGATGGAACTCACACAGGTCCAAACACGTCACTGTGAACTAGCTGTAAAATTCCTTCTTCCCTCATTTCACCAGAGGGGAATCTTAACCAATTATGTTTCCCATATACACAATGCTCACAGAAATAAAAATCTAGAGAGAAACTAGACATACCTTCAACCATACCTTTATTGTGTAGTAGTCGAAGACCCTTCTCTCCAATATGCGCCAGTCTTTTATGCCAAAACATAAACTTTTCTCTAGAGACTATAGGATTTTTTTCTTCTTCAACTCCAATATCAGGAATAATGGAACTATTACACCCATCACTAATAGTGTTTCCTTACATCTTATACAAAGTTCCAAACTGAACTCCCTTCAAAAACACCATTGCTCCTTGAACCATCTTGCAGGTTTCCTTTTAAAATATTTTTTTTACCCCTGTATCATCCATTTTTCTTACAGAAATCAAATTTATGGCCAATCCTAGGATGTGAAGAACACCAAGTAGTTTTCTAATCCTTCCATCTATGATCCTCAACTTGAATTTTCCTCGTCCTATGATTCTGGTTGTCGAGTCATCACTAAGGAAAACATTACCTCCATCATACCTTTCATATTCAAAAAAGCACTCCCTGTGGGGATTCATACGAAAGGATGCACCTGAGTCAACCAACCATGTCTCATCATCTACATGTGTGATTGAAGAATCCAAGTACACATCCCCTCCTTCTTCCTTGGAGGTATTTTCTTCTGTAGAAGAAGTTCTCCAAATCCCTTCTTTTTCTCAACTTTGGATCTACACGTCTTCTTGTAGTGCCCTTCTTTTCCACATCTCCATCATACCTTTACAAACTTTCTGGGAGATTTAGATCTAGCCTTAGCCTTAGATCTCCCACTTATGGACTTAGATCTATTTATTTCCTGGGAGCATCCTCTTGCAAATAATGCATATGTTCTCTATCCTTCCATGTTCTTCTCTCTCATCTCCTCTGACATCAAGTATGAGACCACTTCATCAAAATTCAAGGAATTTGTATTACTACCTATGGCCACAACCATATTATCCCACGAGTCTGGTAAAGAGCACAGTAAATAGATACACTTATCTTCATCTAAAATTTTAATCTCAACAGATAATAATTGACTTACCACAGTATTAAAGGTGTTCAAATTCTCTTCCACCAAGTCTCCATCTCTCATCCTCAGGTTATACAGTTTTTTTCTCAGGAATAGTTTATTTACTAGGGACTTAGACCTATATAACTTTCCAAACTTATCCCATAAATTCTTTGCAGTAGCTTCCTCTAATACATTCAGTAATATTGAATCTGAGAGACACAGTCTGATTGTGCTCTTCGCCTTCCAATCCAACTTTTTCCAGTCATTTGTTGAAGTTCTTGTAGGTGCAATACCTGGATCCACCGTGATCCATTGATCTCTGTCCACCAATAGATATTCCATCTTGAGCTTCCACAAATCAAAAAATTTCCCATTAAACTTATCGATCTCCATTTCCAAACTGCTCGCCATTTCTCTTCACCTGAAGAATCAATACCGCAAATATCCCAATGTAACAAGGCTTATCACAGTCCCAAGCCAAACCATTGACCACAAAGGCATCCCTCTAAAGCCAATAATAGCTCTGATACCAAATGTATATTTAACCTTGTACAATATTTTACTTCAAAAATATTTTCAATAAAAGAATAGAAAAGATACAATGGCGGGTACACACATTACACAGATATTTTTCCCCTGGAAACCCAAACTGAGAAAACCACCATATTCTATATTCATTCATTGTGATGCATTGTTTACAATACAATATACATATAGGGGCCAGCGGCATCCAAAAACCTAACCTAATGACCTGGATTATTCAACAACCCGAATTTCTTAATCAGAAATATAAAACCATCGACAAAAGACATGTGCCAAAAAATCTCTCAACAATGGACACAAAAATCTAAGTGACATGAAAAACAAGGCAAAAAAAGTGACATTTTCTCGAGGCAAAACAAAAATTGACACAAAATATAACACATAACCAACAATTTTATGGCATGCCACCCTACTTCGGCTAATGGGAATCGTTACATCATTGTAGTCGTCGACTACTTTACTAAGTGGGTCGAGGCTATGCCAACATTTGCCAATGATGGAGAGACAACAACGTTTTTCATATTCAATCGGGTCATTGCTAGGTTCGGAGTTTCGAGAGAGATTTTCACTGACCATGTCAGTCACTTTCAGAACCACATGACGTTGGAATTAGCATCGAAACTAGGGTTTAGACAGGAACACTCATCTCCCTACTATCCCCAGACTAACAATCAGATTGAAGCCATGAAAACATCATTGAAAACGATTTTAAGAAGAATGGTAAATTCAACCCGAACCAAAGGGAATTTGATGTTTTACCCAAACTTATGGGATTGTAGAACCTCAATAAAAAATGCTACTGGTTTCTTGTCATTCCAACTCGTTCATGAAGTGGAAGTAGTTGTTCCTATTGAATGTGAAGTTCCTTCACTCAAAATAGTAGTTGAGCTCCTTCCAAACATGACTCAACTCGAAAAACGCTTTGTTTACCTTGAACATCTTGACGAGCAACGTCGAGATGTAGCTTTAGCGATTGAAGCACATAAGAAATGAGTCAAGTCCTGGTACGATAAGTTTTTCCATACCAGGGTGTTCTCCAAGGGAGATCTTGTGTTGGTCTACGACTAGGACAAGGATTCCTTGGGGGCAGGAAAGTTCAACCCCATGTGGTTCGACCCTTATGTCGTGTGACGGGTTTTAGAGAAAGGACCATACAAGCTTGTGGATTTTGAAGGAAATGTGTTTTCTAAGCCTAGAAATGGGATCTACTTGAAGAAGTATTATGCTTAAGGATCAAGGCTTGAGCATTATCACTCTTGTATTTATTGTCTATATTGTACATAGGTTTGTTTACAGTTTTAGTCCCTTTGTTGCATTAGTGATTGATGTGCTTCTCTTGTGTTGCAAATGCCTGAGGAGTCATTGATTTACTTTGGATTCACGTATGGTGCCAGTCACCATACTCAACACCTAGCATCCACTGCTTGGGTGATTTATTCGCCTTCTAGGCAATTAGTGTATGTTGGAGGTGTGTATCTCGGAGAAACTACCAACAATGTTTTTGAATATAGTGTTGTTGTTGAGATTTTATGAGATGCATTTTATTATGGTATTTATCACCTTCAAGTATTCATGGATTCAAAATTGGTGGTTTCACAATTAAATGTTGTGTATCGAGTTCGAGATCTGGTGCTATTACGGTTTTCCCTTAGGGTATGTCTTCTGAAATGATCTTTTGATTTTATTACTTATGAACATGTTCCTAGGAGAGATAATGAATTAGTTGATGCCTATGTTAATTATGTGTTAGATTGGCATGTATATCATCAATAAAGTAAAGCACACAGAGACACATGTAAATATACACATTTGCAAGTATAATACAAAATGTATATAACACACAAAAATAATATATATATATATATATATCAAAATGAGATCCATCAAGTCCAAAATGTGGGGCCTCTTATCCCCTGAAGTTCATATAATTTTATACAAGTAAAAAATTGTGTTATGAGCACATATGTTATCACTGAAATATCATCCGCAGCACCGCATGCAAATGGTTACATAAACATAGCAATGGAAACAACAATTAGTTCACCTGCAGCACTAAAATACATTTCAAAAGGAAAAAACTATACAACTGGGAAAGAATTGACATGCGCAAATTCACCAAAGGAAGCGTGCGCACAGTGCGTGGGCCAACAAATCCTGCGAAGCGCAAAATGCGCAACTGTGTACAAGAAAAGATGTGCACTCCTGTGAATGGCGCATTTATGGTTCTTGTCGGCCCCCCAACCACTTATGGACCAGCTCCCAACCTGATTTGACCTCCATATCTGAGCGAAATCCGAATGGGGGGTTGGTCAAGGACCAAAGGGTGCTCTAAAAGGCCCCTTGTTCACACCAAGAACCAATTACATTTTTCCTTGAATAAATGCTATAAATAAGAGCCATGAGTGCACTAAGAAACCAAGATCTTCATAGTATTGTTATGTTTCCTCAATTATCCTTTGAGAATCCTCTTTTCTCCTTGGAGTATTCAAGCATCATTGCAATAGGCCATTCCACTCACCTCTTGCGGGAATAGGCATTGATTTTCTTCACCATTTGTCATTTTTCATCCATTGTAAGAAGAGCTCTGCATTAGATAACTCAAGAGCCTTCCCAAGGAGGAAGAGGGGACTCATAAGTCCTCATTTTTCTCTACAGTTTTTTCCCTACTAATCAATTAGTCCATTGGTAGCATTATCTTGGTCATTGGTTGATTGTTTACGGTTCTAAGTTTCTCATGCATTCTAACTTTTATTTCTTAGTTGTTTTAGTTTGTTTCTTTGTTTATTACATGTGTTTGGCTTGTTTAACCCATTCACAAACTTCTATATTATCTAGCATGCCCAACTAGGCATGCAAGTGTTGTTGTTTTTCTCACCCAAGTGACAAAACCAACACAACAGATTCGAAACCATACTGGGGAGAAGGTATCAAATTCCACCCTATTTGGGCTTAGAGAGCACTTATTTTAATCAATTTGTCTTGCAGATACCAAAATCATCCCAGCCTTACCTGTCAAAGGAAAAAATCTAAGTTGGAGGAGGAGAATTTCACTCAAAAATTCCCCCCCCAACGCGTATCAGAAAGTGCATGGATTTTTCTTCCCACAGACGTGCACTATGCACCCCACCAGCTTCCTTCCTTTGCGCATTGTGCACCCTCTGCACACTTGTCAGAATTTTAACCCACGCACATATCCAGTTTTTCAAAATTGTAAGGGTTTTTGTGATGATTTGAATGCCCCTAGCCTTCATATTTTTTCTTTCATGCAATTTGTAATGCACATGCACTCCACTTAGACTCCTTTCACATATGAAAGGTTAGCTAAACATAGGCACATAGAGGGTAAAAAGAACTAAATATTATCCTCTTTTTCTTTGGTTACCACATGGATGGCTTGTTTGGTTTGTAAAATTTAAGTTGAGATTATTGCTATCACACATAAAAACACTTGCATTGGGACCAGAAATTAACTTTGATCATTGAGTATGATCTTCTCTCGCACCCTAGATCAATATTGAGAATCATAAATGTGGTTAAAGGGACATTTCATCTCCCTTACCAAAAATATTTAGGAGAGGACCAAAACCCCCCCTAGGGCTCCTCTTAGTTTCTTTTTGAAATCATCTTAAAATTGTAAAGGACCATACATGCCCACATGTTGTAAACATAGCATAGTTTCTTGAAATTGCTTTCTTAGTTTACATCACTAGGGAAGTTTAAAGATCAAAGTAGCGGGCCCATACATGCCCACATGCTTGAACTCTAGTATAGTCTTCAAGATTTCTTAGTGTAAACAACATTTAGGGAGTTTAAAGGATTTGTAAGGACCCATATGTCCAGATGCTAGTTCTTTAGAGATTTTAAAATTCTGCAAGGTTGTATCAATGACATTTAGTAAGATAGGTAACAAAGATTTCTAAGGACCACAGGAAGTCCACATGTTGCAATCTCACACCTAACTTATTAAAAACCTGGCACACTTTTTTCACTTGCTCACACACAAAGCCACTCCTCACTCACATAATTTCCATTTCGAATTGTGGAGGTTGAAGTAGGTTTTCTCCAAAGGAATTTCAAAACGTCCCTCTACTTCTTTTTGGAAATTATCCACACCCACTTAATTCAAACGAGATTGGTTCACACCCCCAATCTCTCATCCCACCACATCTAAAACATTTCTAAAAATGCACTAAGTTTTCCTCCACGGGAGGTGCCAAATGAAATTTTTTAGTCTAGGTAGGATCTCGGGGGTAGGCATCCAAATAACCCTCAGTTATCTCATTCTCACATTTTCAAACATTAGAAGTTGACAAATAGGGAACTTTCAAAACCTCCAAGTCAAGTGTTCCTACACCATAAGCCAGGGAGATACTCGTGAAGGGTTGAAGGCTGAGGTCTAGTTGTTCTGTGTGTCCCCCCTTAAGTCACCCAACTCTTGGAAGGGATCCAGCCCGTGACCCATTTCTTAGGCCGAAAATCTAAATGCCACACTTTGACCAAGGAACCTAGTGACCAAAATTTAGGACATCTACCCAGGTGGCAATTGTGGGCTACAATTGCACCTTGATCAGATTTTGTGTGGCTATTGAGAAATATCACCAACTCTTTCAGGATATACACCCTCTACCCCTCATTATAACTGATTATTTCATCCTTCACTAGTTCCTCTTCTAGTGGCTTCAAACCCCATTGTTGAGTGCTCTTGGAAGGTCCAGTGCTATTTGAGAGGAAGGACGATACATCTTTTAGGACACGAGCATTTTATTTTTATTTGTTCCCCCACATAGAGAAAAACCACCTACCCACATGTTTTCTTATTTACAGTTGATTTATGTATGATTCTCATTTGATTACATGCAATTCTGAGTTCTATTTGTGAAGGTCCAAAATATACAAAGATCTAGTTCATTTATTTCTCTCATCACCATTTGCACGCATTCACTTTTCTAGTCGGATATCATTAGGGACCCACAGAATCTCCTTTGTTCCAGATGCTTGAAAAATCTCCCTCCTATTATAAGAGGAGTCCCTAGTATTTCCAACTCATCGGCTCAACCATATCAAACCCCCATGAGTTCCCCTATTTTGGGATCATCTTTAATTGGTTCCACATTTCTTAGGTCCAACTCCCAAGGCCATCCATCCACTCATTCTCCTTCACAAGGAAGTGGGGGGAAAACTTCTTCTCAAAGGAGAAGTAACACCCCACTCAATCCCTCTCAAGGGACAGGTCCACCACCCACTCACACAATGGCTAGAACTAATCCTCCACCAACTCTCCCTCTTCCACACTTGGAATCCCTTTAACATTCCTGATTTAACCAAACTCACGAATGATCCCATTTTGCATGATCCCATTTGGCCCAATATACCTACCAAACTACCTTCAGATATTCCAAAATTTGAAGGAAAACCGGGGGAGGATCCCGCCAACCATGTTATGACCTTCCACCTATCATGCTCTTCAAACAACATCATGGATGATTCCATCCGCTTAAGGTTATTTCAAATAACACTCAATGGTCCATCAACCAAATGGTATGTGGACGAAAAATCAGGGTCCCATGTGACTTTTTAATCCTTGGCCAAGGCATTTTTAGATTTTTTCAACTACCAGTTCATCATGATATTGGCTGAGAACTGCTCTCTGAGTGAAAACAAACCTTAGCTATGCATATCGTCAACCACATCCACGAATGGTGCCGGTGACATAGTTTATGTAAAGAAGAAACCACCAAAGAACAACACCTTGATTGGTTTCTTAAATCACTAATCTCTATCCTTGTCAAAGATGTAGCATCCACTTTCCCTCAGTCTGAAGAGGAAGCCATCAGCAAGGCCCAACATTTTAATATTATCTATGCTCGATCAGGTTACTTATACACGGTGTTACCTGATGCACCCAGACCCATACCATTTGGTCAGGACAAACCTGGGATATCCCATGTTGCAGATGGGTTGATTGGTACCATGACACATCACAACCCTTACATCCACATGTTTATGGTGCACCTCAATATCTGCAACCCTATGGAGGGCCATCTTATCACCCTCTGTCTCCTTACCAATAGCCATATCATGTTTCTCCCCCCCCACCCATGAGTGGGCCCTCACCAGTACCCATGATGCATCTAGCCTCTCAACCAATTTCGGGTACACCTTATACCTCAGCATATAACCTGGGAACTAGTGAAATCCCTTAACCTTCCTATGTGCCCTATGGATCATTGCCACAAAACAATCCATATTTTCCATTTCTCAATCCTCTGCGGCCTATTTCTCCTCCACCCGGACAACCACATGTTGGCGTTAACTTTGTTCATCCCTCTCCATTCAATAGTTGAATATAAAAAATCTGGCTCATCATCCGAATAATTCCAAAAATAAAAGAAAAACCGAAACAATAATAACCCGGGACCACGTGGAAATAACCCCCAACCCAACCATCCCATTGGATTAAATCCAAATCAAGGCAACCAGAACCCCCAAGATAGTGGAGAACCATGCCTCCCTGCCCTGGTATCTTTTCAGATACCAATTAAGATTCAGAACATCAAATTACATTGATGAAGGTGCATCCACATGCATCATGTCCAAATTAGTATGGAAAAAACTTGGCTCCCTTGAGCTAGTACCATCCGCCATCACCCTGAAAGCCTATGACAGTCGACCCTCATCCCCTGAAGGGCTCTTTCAAAATGTCCCCATTGAAATCAGGGGAAAAAACATCCTCATCGAAATTGAATTTATCGACACCCCACTTGATTACAATATCTTGTTTGTGTTAATGATTGCATCTATGTGAGACATTCTCCAGCTTACAAACATGTGAGATGTGTATCATTGTAGTTATGTGAAGTCTTTCTCTCAGCTTACAAACCCGAGAGAAATCCCCTAAGAAGGGAATTTGGTTCCTACCTGAGACAGAGTTGGGAACGTAGAGATGACCTCCTCCACTTAGAGAGTTGAGAAGAACTCCATATGATTGTCCAGTGGGAAAAGCGATCTGTTGAGTTAGGACATGCATGTGGCTAAGCACAAGGTGACCGTGTGAAATCCTAAAGTGTTGGGTGCATCATCATGAGAACATAAATGAAGATGATGTATTAGCCTCCTCTGAGTAGCAGAGTTGACGAGAATACTCCATATTATTCTCCTATATGTGGAAGTGGGAAAGCAGATCTGTAGAGTGGATGTGCATGTGTACGAGCACAGGTGAACATGTGAAGACCTAGTTATTTTGTGTAATGCAGTGAATCAGAGCTATGAAATCCCTATGGATGTGCCCCTAGTGGATGAGCACTAGTGGGTGTATCATATCCTTTGATGTATATTGTTCAAGAGTCATACCTACCTGTAACCCTAATTATTATGTAAAGGGTATAGGTCGACCCTATCCTAATGTGTATAAATAATAAATGCAAAAGAAAATTAATATTGTTAATATTAATTATAATAATAATAATAATAAATTATAATTGACTTAGAGAGGTTGGGCCTATTGAGCCAATAGAATCCTTTGTTGATTGGTCAAAGTCTAATATAAGAAAGGGATGATTCTTCATTGTACAATCATATATTCCTTGTGTGTTTGGAAAATACAGCAAACACATCCACTTGGAAAAGGTGCGCACCTCTCTTGGGTGCTAGTATTCTAGGGCTTAAGCACCCTCTTGTGTGCTAAGTTATTCTTGGTGGTGAAAGGTCTTTCTCTTGAAGAATATAGAAAAGGATTTGGTTGTGTTTTATTCCCTTGTTGAGAAGGGTTTCCCAGGATATTTCTTGTGTTCTTGTGCATGGTGTCTCTTCTTGTGATCTTGGTTGCTGCAACATCCTTGTTTATGGTTAAGACATGATAAACTAAAATAAACTGCATGCTTAACCTATCTTATTGAAAAATAAACATGGTATTAGAGCATAGGTCTTGAATATCCCATTGCACAAGCATTTTCCATCTCTTTCTCTCACCCATTTGTAGAAACTATACAACCCTCCTAGGGTTTCCAGAAAATCCATACGGCCTCCTTTTTGAGAGATTTTTCACCACTCAAAACTTGAACTCTTGGGATGAAAAGGACATAGAAGGGTATGTCCTCCTTCAACATACCTCCATCAAGTCTCAATTCTAAATCCTGGGCATTTCAAAATTTTGACCCTAAGGGCTTCTAGGGTTTCACCAAAATTCTACAGAAAATTCTGAATCATATTTCTGAAAATTTCTTGAAGAAGCTCCACAGCTTACCAAGGATATCGTATTTATTAAAGTCTTATTGTTGGCATTCATAAGCCCAAAAAAAACTAAAATTGATAGCCTAGCCTAGACATTAGGTTTCTAGCCTAGTTGACAAGGGTTTGTGAAGATGAGAAAATTCATGATGGGAAGAAAGCTCAATACAAAACTCCAAAGCAATGAAGACATCAACATCTCATCACTCTCAGGTATAGTTCCTATCAATGAAAATACTTGGATAATTGACAATGGTGCCTCCAAGCACATGACTGGTATCAAAAATCATCTAACACACTTCGTTGAGAAAGAGACACATCTACATGTTGTCTTTGGATATGATGCTAGATATAATGTGAGAGGAGTTGGAACTTATACCTTCCAACTAGATTCATACATGCATCTTAAACTAGAAGAAGTTCTATATGTACCCAGAATGAAGAGAAACTTTGTCTCTATTTCGGCTCTTGAAGACAAAGTTTACAAAATTACTTTCTTAGAAGGAAGAGTTCTTGCATGGCACAAAGACTCTCACATTAGCTCTTCCAAAGTAATTGGTGTCAAAGAAAAAATCTTGTACAAATTGACCATCAAACCAGTTCAAGCCTTATTACATGACACTATCAACTTGAGTGAGTTATGGCATAGAAGACTTGCTCACGTCCATTATAGAGCTCTTCCATCTCTAGGAAAAATGGTAACAGGTCTACAAAAAATCGATCCAGCATAAATGTGTTTGCAAAGGTTGTTCCCTTGGAAAAAATGTTAAAGGATCATTTCCTAGCAGTGACAACAGATCCAAGGAAATCTTGGACTTGATACATTCAGATGTATGTGGGCCAATGATTGTTGCATCCTTAAATGGATACTTGTACTATGTACTCTTCATAGATGATCACTCCAGAAAAACTTGGATTTACTTTCTAAAGAACAAGGATGGAGTCATTGCCAAGTTTCAAGAATTCAAAGCTCAGGTTGAAAACCTGACTGGAAGAAAAATCAAAGTATTGAGATCAAACAATGGAAGACAATACACCTCAAAAGAATTCAATAGTTTTTGTATTGAAGCATGGAGCAAGAGGGAGTTCATGGTTCCTTACAACCCTCAACAAAATGGGGTTGTTGAAAGGAAAAACAGAACTATCATTGAGGCAACTAAAGCAATAATACATGATTAGATTCTACCTATGAATCTATGGGCATAAGCATGTATGACAACAGTATATGTTCAAAATTGTAGTCCTCATCGGATCTTGAAGAACATTACTCTAGAAGAAGCCTTCACCAAAGTGAAGCCTGAGATCGGACACTTCAGAATATTTGGATGTCCAATGTAACTTCATGTACCCAAAGAAAAGAGATCCAAACTAGAACCTTCAGGAAGAAACAGTACATTTGTAGGATATAACGAATCTTCAAAATCATACTAAATATACATCCCAAGTCAGAGATAGATTGAAGTAAGAAGAGATGTTACCTTTGAAGAAGAATTAGCCTTCCAGAAATCCAAAGAGGCTCAAATGGAAACAGATAGTGAAACAATACCTCCTCCTCATTCAGTAGTTTAGAGGAAGACAAATGTCATTCCAGATGAGCCAACATCTCCAATTGACCTAGTTTCTCCAGCAGATCCGATTTCCCCAAGTAATATACCCAGAGACATCATAGTTGTACATAAAATGTGTTCTTGGTCCAGACAAACTTTAGAAGAAGCAGAAGGGCATAAATCCCCAAAAAGAGCAACTAGAGAAAGAAAGATACCTAAGAGATTCTCAAGATACCTTTTATCCCTAACCCACATTATTGATTCAGAAACAACTTGTCATGGAGAATCCTCAGGTGAACAAGTATCGCAAGATGTCATGACTGAAGAATATCAATCTATACTAAAGAATGATGTATGGGATGTTGTCCCAAAACTAGAGGGAAAGTTTGTAGTGACTTCCAAATGGATTTACAAAATACAACATGGTGTTAATGGAAGCATTAAAAAATACAAAGAAAGATTTGTGGCCAAAGGGTTCTTAAAAATAGAGGGAGTTGACTATGACGAGATTTTTGCACCAGTAGCCAGATATACCTCCATTCAACCTATCATTGCACTAGTTTCTTCCATGGGTTGGAAGCTACATTAGATGGATGTAAAGACAACCTTTCTCAATGGTGAAATTGAGGAAGAAGTTTATATTGAGCAGCCAAAAGGTTTCGTTATAAACAACAAAAAATCTCATGTATGCAGATTGAAGAAATCTCTATATGGTCTAAAACAAGAACCACGTGATTGGTACGAGAAAATGGATGGATTCATGATGAGTTTGGGATTCAAAAAAAGTACAGCTGGCCCAAACTTATATTATCACATTGATGGCAATGAGTGTTTGATTTTCGTCCTATATGTGGGTGATATTTTCATCACCAGTTCAAAGAGACTCATTGTTGAATGCAAACAGGCATTAACTGCCAAATTTGAAATGAAGAATTTGGGCCAAATGCATTATTTCTTGGGACTAGAAGTATGGCAAAGATCAGACGAAATTTTCCTAAGTCAAGGAAAATATACTTTGGAGATACTGAAAAGGTTCAAAATGACATATTGTAAATCAATGCCTACTCCAATGGTAATGGACTTAAAGAATATGAATGACATTGATTAAGGAGACGTAGATTCACATTTATATCAACAACTTATTGGATCCTTGATGTATCTGGTTAACACCAGACCAGACATTTTCTATGCAGTGAATGTACTTAGTCAGTTTATGAGTCAACCAAAACATACACACTGGATAGATACAAAAAACATATTGAGATACCTACAAGGTAAGATTGGATATGGCCTAAGATATGCAACTAATGTGGACTTAATCTTGGAAGGATATCTCGTTGTAGACTGGGCAGGAAGTGCAATAGATAGAAAAATCACCTCAAGTTGTTGCTTCACTCTAGGATCAACCATGGTTTCCTAGTGTAGCAGAAAACAAAGCTCTGTAGCTTTAAGTACAGTAGAGGAATAGTAAATTGCACTAAGTGTGGTAGTTCATGAAGCAGTATGGTTTCGTGAACTATTAACTGACTTGTTCGGACATGAGATGGATCCAACTACTATTTATTGTGACAACCAGAGCTGTGTAAAGCTCTCTGAGAACCTAGTGTTTCATGACAAATCGAAACACATTGAAATCAAGTATCACTACATCAGAGACATGGTATAGATAAAAACAGTACATGTACAGTATCTTTCTACTCATGAACAGATTGCAGATATCTTCACCAAACCACTTGCCAAGACAAAGTTCGAGTATTTTCGTGAGAGACTTGGCCTGGTGGAAAATGCCTCCCTAACTAAGAGGGAGTGTTAATGATTGTAGCTATGTGAGACATCTTCTAGCTTACAAACCTGTGAGATGTGGATCATTTCATCTATGTGAATTCTTTCTCTTATCTTACAAACCTGAGAGAAATCCCCTAAGAAGGGTACATGGTTCATGCCTGAGATAGAGCTAGGAACGTAGAGATGACCTCCTCCATTCAAAGAGTTGAGAAGAACTCCAGATGATTATCCAGTGGGAAAAACGATCTCTTGAGTTAAGACGTGCATGTGGCTGAGCACAAGGTGAACGTGTGAAATCCTAAAGTGTTGGGTGCATCGTCATGAGAACAGAAATAAAAATTATGTATTAGCCTCCTCTGAGCAGCAAAGTTAACGAGAAGACTCCAGATGATTCTCTTGTATGTGGCAGTGGGAAAGCAAATCTGTAGAGTGTTGGATCATGTTGTCATTGATGCCAATGGTTTGATTGATTGATGTCATTGATTGATTTCAAGTGATTTATTGATGTCAAAGGATTGATTGATTGATGATTGATGTAATATAATATGTATTTTCTTTGATGAGAATGCATAGATGAAGATGGATCAATGAGTTGTCATTGATATGATAAAGATGGATCAATGAGTTGTCATTGATACATTATGAACATGGATCGTTGTGGTTTCATTGGTATATGATGCATTGTTTGAAAATGTATAGATAACTCATTATTGTCTTATCATGATTGATAAGGTGCACAAAGGGATGAATTCCAAAGTGGTCCCCTTATGGTGAAAGCCCTCACAGGAAGATGCTTTGCGGATTGAGTTATCCTAGAAGAATGGTTGGAGGACCCTTGCTCTCATTATTTTCTTATCATGATTGATAAGGTGCACAAATGGATGAACTCCAAAGTGGTCCCTTTATGGTGAAATCCCTCACGAGAAGACGCTTTACGGATTGAGTTATCCTAGAAGAATGGTTGAAGGACCCATGATTATATGTGGAATAATGAGATGAAGATCAAAGAAATTGTTGGTGAAACTATCCTAGATAGATAGTGCTTGTCATGCCATTTTCGGTGGTATGTGGAATGTCACATAACTCCTCATGGTTTGAGAGTTATGGCCTTACGAAAATGAAGGACCCCCACATGAAGGCTTGAAGCCCCCAAGTTCAAAGAAGTCAAAGTGACCTAAAAGAATAAATCATTATTTAAATGATAAAGTAAGGTGACAAATTCAAGGTGGATTATTTAAATAATAAAGAGAAGTGAAAAAAAATCAAGAAATGATAAAGTAAGATGAGAAAATCAAGAAGGAATATTTAAATGATAAATATTGGAGAAA
>ML803819.1:166004-179554 GCA_009831015.1 Picea engelmannii | reverse complement strand
CAACGAAGATATCCTAGAAGAAATCACTACCCCCGATTTCCCATGGAATGCGCTCCATCATAGAGAACTTTTTCTTTCACGGGAGGCCTTTCACCCTTCTACCCAAACCTCCATATGTGTAATCGAAACCGAGGATTTTATCCCTTCAAGGAACATAGACTATTTCATTAACCCTATCCCTACCCCAAATGCTTTTGAAGATGGCAACATGGCCAACATTTCCCCCACCATCAAAATCGACATTTCAATTAAACCGAGAATCGTAGAAGAAATCACCATTGGCATTGCATGCTCCCCTAAAGAAATCACATCTTAGAAAGCTCTCTTTCAGGAATACGAGGATATTTTTTCCTGGTCATATATGGAGATTCCCAGCCTTGATCCATCTATCGTCAAAAATCAAATAGACTTTTGGCCAAATATCACCCCAGTTCATCAAAAGAAGCGACCCCTTCACCCATCCAAAGTTGTGGCTATCAAAGCCGAAATTGACAAGTTATGCTCTGCCAGGTACACTTCATGGGTATCCAACCTCATCCTTGTTAACAAAAAACAGGGCATTATTCGCGTTTACACAAACTTTCGCGATCTCAACCATGCTTGTCCAAAGCACAACTTTCCAAATCCCTTCATCGACCAAATTATCAATGATTGTGTTGTCCATGAAACATTGTCCTTTATGGATGGGTTCTTTGGCTACAATCAAATACAAATCCATCCAGCAGATCAATATAAAATTGCTTTTACTACCCCTTGGGGTACCTTTGCTTATTGTGTCATGCCTTTGGACTCAAGAACATAGGTGCTACGTTTCAATGGGCCATGACCTATGTTTTCCATGATCTTGCTCGCATCATTCTCGCTTATTTGGACGACCTCACTGCTCGATCCAAAAAGCGAAATCAACATTTAGTCGACTTACGCATCATTTTCCAATGATGTCGCCAGTATAATATCCTCTTGAGCCCCCTCAAGTGAGTATTTTGCATTATTGTCGAATGCCTTCTTGGGTTCATTGTCTCCCAACACGTCATCACGGTGGACCCCCTCAAGGTCCAAGCTATCACAGAAATTCCACCACCAAGGAATTTACACCAACTGCAAAGCTTACAAGGAAAAGCCAACTTTTTACGTCGCTTTGTCCCAAACTATGTCACTCGCGTGCATGGTTTCCTCCGCCTTCTGCATCATGATATCCCATTCTAATGGGATGAACATGCTCAAACATCTTTTGATTACTTAAAATCCGCCTTATCCTATGCCCCTTTAATTATTCCTCCAGACTATGATCGTGATTACATCCTCTACTTGTCAGCCTCAGTTGTCTCAGTAGTAGGATTCTTCATCCAACTAGGGGAAGATAGGCGTGAACATATCATTTACTACATCAATAAAAATATTTCAGGGCCACCCCTGAAGTACAATCATGATGAGAAACTCACCCTAGCAGTTGTCCTCGCAATCCAAAAGCTGTGCCATTATATCCTGGTTCGCACTACCAAGGTCGTAGCAGATTCCAACCCCATGCAGTACTTTCTTCGTCGTCAGCAAATTTTCCCGATGGATCGCCATCCTACAAGAATACGATAGTTCTCAACTCCCAAAAGCAAGAAAACGCTTGTCCTCGCCGAACTCATTACGCCTTTTCCCTCGGACGTCAAAGTGTTTTTCCCTTTTTCTAAACTTCCTCACTCAGTTACAGGAGCCCCAAGCCTTCGTTTTCCGATCCGTTCTCAGCCACGGGATCTTGGTCCCGCCATCTACATAGTCACATTCCTCGAGTTATCATCTAAACTTGGCCCCGGGAGAGCACTTTTATCACGTCACGTTCAGGTACGCATGCTCATGTTCAAAATTATCAGATAGTTGTTATATGTTCTTTATCATCAGATATTGTTCACATCGGGTATTTGGTTTTTATGTGTGTAGGTACTTGGTCATCACAATGACGCAACCCCTTTAGGTATATGTTCGACATTGGCATGTAATGATTCCCTCCGTAAATCAATTTTATCTCCCAGTCACACCCTTTGACATTTACCTTTAGGGTCCTTACATCTAGCTCTACAGTACCGTCACATCTACTACATTTAGTTATTGTCACCCGGTAGCACTCTCCCCCACGTGAGTTGTTCCATTCATAGTTCCCCTTGGCAACTTGACACTCATGTTGATTTCACCCCCTAGGGATGGCAGTCCTGATAGTCTTATCCACTTCCGAGAAGAAGTCACATACTTATTCTCATCATATTTCTAGCCTTCTTAATGGGCTCCCAAGTTACACCATCTCGGATCTATTGACTACACCTCCATAACATCATTATCCCTCCATCTCATCCACTATCAGTTTGCCCATCTGCATATTTCCCTCCATTCATTTACCTCATAGAGAAACCCACCAATGGGGCCCCCACTCTCCAGCATTTCTCTTCGCAACTTGCTCCCTCACAAGCAAAGCCATCTTGCACTAGGGCATCTGTTCCTATATTTGTACACTCATCCAAAATTATTCTTTATTTATTTGGTAATTGTAAAAATCCTTTGTTTCCAGCATTTCCTTAGCTTTTTGTCATCACCCTTGATGACCTTCTTTTCCTAGCAAAGAAACCCATGTCGCCCTTGGTTGAGGCATCCACTCTATCTCTTCATTCTGACACTGTTCATAAACCCTGAGTATCCCAAGTTCATGTACCCATGATCTCTAAGTTTATCCACTTTGTTATCCTCTGGCATAGTTTAACCCCATATCTAGTTGTCCCCTGACACTATATACAGTTTTGCGGTTGCTGCCAATTCCCCTACACAATTCCCCAACCAAGGGAAGTCTTGAGTCTCACCTCATCTTAACTTTGTTCATGTTACCTATCAGTACCTGATCTCATCTCAGTGGATTTCACAAAGACTTTTACTTCTTGGAGTCACGTCTCCCTTTTTGTCGACATCAGCACAGTTTCCAGAAGGGCGACAATATCTTGAATCTCATTACCTTCACAATGAGGAGTCTCGGATGGCACAGAGAGAATCATCATTGCTCTCTGATTTTAACATTCAACTTCAGCAAACTCTCATGTTACAGTGGGTCTTACTATGCGACTATTGTAGTTGTTTCATACCATTCGAAGACCTCTGAATTCGTTAGGCCATCAATTCCTATGAGCCATCGAAACTTCTTACAGACGTCCTTTCCACACTTCAGAGTATGTTCACCATTCAGAACTGTCATCTGTTGTTATCAACCGCCCTGGAGGGCGCTGCAGTTATCTACACCAACATACATCTTCATTTACCGTCTCAGATTTTGGTTACATGACACGAGCATGGAGCATGCCCGCCTCGTTTGTACACAGATTTTCTTTTTTCTCCCTAGAGAAAAGTTTGGATCCCACAATTTCCCCTCTCTCTCTGGCGGATCGCTCTTGTAGTTCCTCTCAACACTCTTCATTACAATGGCACTCTCAGTACGTCGCTTTGTCCCAGACTACGCCACTCGCGCGCATGGTTTCATCCGCCTTCTGCGTCATGATATCCCATTCTGATAGGATGAACATGCTCAAACATCTTGTGATTACTTAAAATCTTCCTTATCCAATGCACCTTTGATTATTCCTACACACTATGATTGTGATTACATCCTCTACTTGTCATCCTCAGCTGTCTCAATAGCAGGAGTCCTCATCCAACTAGGGGAAGACAGGCATGAACATGTCATTTACTACATCAGTAAAAATATTTCAGGGCCACCCTGAAGTACAATCATGATGAGAAACTCGCCCTAGCAGTTGTCCTCGCAATCCAAAAGCTACGCCATTATATCATGCTTCGCACTACCAAGGTCGTAGTGGATTCCAACCCCATGCAGTACTTTCTTAGTCATCGGCAAATTTTCCCGATGGATCGTCATCCTCCAGGAATATGACCTATAGTTCTCAACTCCCAAAAGCAAGAAAGCGCTCGTCCTCACCGAACTCATTACGGCTTTTCCCTCGAACATCAAAACGCTTTTCCCTTTTTCCAAACTTCTTCACTCAGTTACAGGATCCCCGAGCCTCTGTTTTTCGATCCGTTCTTAGCCACGGGATCCTGGTCCCGTCATCTACATAGTCACATTCCCTGGGTTATCATCTAAACTTGGCCCCGGGGGAGCACTTTTCTCACGTCACGTTCAGGTGCGCATGCTCATGTTCAAAATTATCAGATAGTTGTTATATGTTCTTTATCATCGGATATTTTTCACGTCGGGTATTTGGTTTTTATGTGTGCAGGTACTTGGTCATCACAACAATGCAACCCCTTCAGGTATATGTTCAACACTAGCATGTAATGATTCCCTCCATAAATCAATTGCATCTCCCAGTCACACCCTCTGACGTTTACCTTTAGGGTCCTTACATCTGGCTCTGCAATACCATCACCTCTGTTACATTTTGGTATTGTCACCTAGTAGCACTCTCCCCCACGTGAGTTCTCCCATTCATAGTTCCCCTTGGCAACTTAACACTCATGTTGGTTTCACCCCCTAGGGATGGGAGTCTCGATAGTCTTTTGCACTTCCGAGAATAAGCCACATACTTATTCTCATCATATTGCTAGCCTTCTTAATGGGCTCCCAAGTTACAGCATCTTGGATCTATTGACTACACCTCCGCAACATCATTAGCCCTCCATCTCATCCACCATCAGTTCGCCCATCTACATATTTCCCTCCATTCATTTACCTCATACAGAAACCCACCCATGGGGCCCCCACCCTCCACCATTTCTCTTTGCAACTTGCTGCCTCACAAGCCAAGCCATCTTGCACTGGGGCACCTGTTTCTATATATGTACACTCATCCCAAATTATTCTTTATTTATTTGGTAATTGTAAAAATCATTTGTTTCCAGCATTTCCTTAGCTTTTTATCATCACCCTTGATGACCTTATTTTCTCGGCAAAACAACCCATGTCACCCTTGGTTGAGGCATCCACTCTATCTCTTCATTATAACATCATTCATAAACCCTAAGTATCCCAAGTTCATGTACCCATGATCTCTGCGTTTATCCACTTTGTTAGCCTCTGGCACAATTTCACCCCATATCTAGTTGTCCCCTGACACTATATACAGTTTTATGGTTGCTACCAATTCCCCTACACAATTCCCCAACCAAGGGCAGTCTTGAGTCTCACCTCATCTTAACTTTGTTCATGTTACCTATCAATACCTGATCTCATCTTAGTGGATTTCACAAAGCCCTTTACTTCTTGGAGTCGTGTCTCCTTTTCTTTCGACATCAGCACAGTTTCCAAAAGGGCGACAATATCTTGACTCTCATTACCTTCACAATGAGGAGTCTCAGACAACACAGAGAGAATCATCATTGCTCTATGATTTCATTGACCCCCATAACATTCAACTTCAGCAAACTCTCATGTTACGGTGGGTCTTACTATGAGACTATTGCAGTTGTTTCATACCAGTCGAAGACCTCTGAATTCGTTAGGTCATCAATTCCTACGAGCCATCAACACTTCTTATAGATGTCCTTTCCTCACTTCAGAGTATGTTCACCATTCAGAACTGTCATATGTCGTTATCAACCACCCTGGAGGGCGTTGAATTTATCTACACCAACATACATCTTCATTTACCATCTCATATTTTGGTTACATGACATGAGCATGGGGCATGCCCGCCTCGTTTGTACACAAATTTTATTTTTTCTCCCTAGAGAAAAGTTTGGGTCCCACAGTTTCCCCTCTCTCTCCGACGGATCGCTCTTGTAGTTCCTCTCAACACTCTTCATTACAATGGTACTCTCAATAAAAGAAACATTGATGTATTTCAGTTGTACGTATGCTCCTAACCTCACACATTAGGGGGAATCTTTTATCACTGAAATATCATCCGCAACATTGCATGCAAATGGTTATAGAAACACAACAGTGTCAACAACAATTAGTTCACCTGCAGCACTAAAATACATTTCAAAAGGAAAAAACTATACAATTGGGCAAAAATTCATATGCACATATTCAATAAAGGAAGCGCGTGCACAGTGTGTGGGCTAACAAATCCCTCAGAGCGCAAAATGTGCCAAATGCATGACTGTGTACGAGAAAATCCACGCACTCTTATGAATGGCGTATTGATGGTTCTTGTTGGCCCCCCAACCACTTATGGACTAGCTCTCAACATGATTTTACCTCCATATCTGAGAAAAATCTGAATGGGGGGTTGGTCAAGAACCAAAGGATGCCCTAAAAGGCCCCTTGTTCACACCAAGAACCAATTACATTTTTTCTTGAAGAAATGTTATAAATAAGAGCCATGGGTGCACTAAGAAACCAAGATCTTCATAGTATTGTTATGTTGTCTCAATTCTCCCTTGAGAATCCTCTTTTCTCCTTGGAGTATGAAAGCATCATTGCAATAGGCCATTCCACTCACCTCTTGAGAGAATAGGCATTGATTATCTTCACCATTTGTCATTTTTCTTCCATTGTAAGAAGAGCTCTCCATTAGGGAACTCAAGAGCCCTCCCAAGGAGGAAGATGGGACTCATAAGTCCTCATTTTTCTCTACGGTGTTTTTCCTACTAATAAATTAGTCTATTGGTAGCATTATCTTGGCCATTGGTTGATTGTCTATGGTTCTAAGTTTCTCATGCATTCTAAATTGTATTTCTTAGTTGTTTTAGTTTGTTTCTTTGTTTATTACATGTGTTTGGATTGTTTAACCCACTCACAAACTTTTGTCTTGTCTAGTAGGCCCAACTAGACATGCAAGTGTTGTTGTTTTGCTCACCCAAATGACAAAACCAACACAACATCGGTGCACCCTATCATAACAAACAACGACATTCACCAAACGTCGAAACAATCAGACCCATGGCCTAGTTACTCCCACGACATGTCGTTGCATGCCTACGAGGAGGTCATCAATGGTAGCCATAGGTACATTGCGCATGAGGGCCTCAAATTTTCGACCCACACTACACAAGGTCCTTGTTTCATCATCGCTCGGTCCTTCCTACTCTCTGCCTCGTCGGCTATGTTGCAGGACATTCACCAATCTCACGGGTGCTCTATCTGCTTCAAAGTAAAGTACTTGTTAGTATTTTGGATCTCGCTAAAAGATAGAAATAGTTATTTTTTCAAAAATAAAAAATTAAATAACAAAAGTGAAAGGTTACCTATATCTTGTAGCTCGTCTTTGACAAGGATGATGATGTCTGGGTCGTTGGTGAAATCGATGCCCCCATATGAGTAGTCCTCAATGAAGGGAGTTTGTCACTCCCACCAACCAAAGAATCCATCATCAAATGGATTGGACATTTGTCCACCTCCTAAGCGAGCTATAAGCTCGTTCCATCGAACCATGGAAGGCCATGGTCGCAAGTGTCCTCATATATGTGTTTGTGGGCTCATTATGCGCACCCTCTCGAAGAAGAATGTTCATAGGACACTACCGAAGAAAAAAAAATTCACCTTCCTGAGCTTGCAGTCTATCATTTGTGCTTTCATGTTATTGAGCATAGTAGTACTCCAGTCATACATAGTAGGGCATAGGAATTCAACCCCATATTGTATTTGCGCTCGTGACACCAAGTGTAAGGAGTTGGATCCCACGATCCAATCCAAGGTATATAGAATGACTCGGAGACTCAATTTGGTAATCTGTTTGATTGGCACTTGAGAGCCACTCTTCTCAGTACCAACATCACAATATTCATTGATGAAGTTGTTGATACTCCGACCTCCTCCCCGAGACTGGAAGTTTGGCACTTCTCCTCTCCTCGAAAAAATGATAATGAAGTATATGTCTTCAACCGTAATGGTCAAAGACTGTCCAGTGAGCATGAATGCCTCAGCATCCGGGTTCCAGTAGTCAATTAGGAGATTTAACAATCTCCTTTGCGCTCTCATGCCACCAACTTGAAAGAAATTATACATGCCACAAGCACGCAGAGCTTGTTTTACTTCATCGACGTCAAACACTACCAAGTCCACCTCTTCATGCTCACGTTCTCTCCAGAGAATAGACATCCTGCTCAATTTCCAAAAAAATTGAGTTAGTTCTTATTTTTTCTACACTTTCCTAGGAATCCACGGCCTTTAGTTAGAACAGTTGTGGATATCCATGACTAGTGTTTCCACTAGTTGCGGATATCTGAGGGTTTCCTTAAGGCATCCCACAGATGCATAGAATCGTGCTCAATAAAGTAAATTTATGCCTAAAATTTGAAAGAATAAAGGAATGGAATGCAAGATAAGGATGGAACACTTACTTGTTTAGGGTGGCAAGCAGTGGAGTTGATCCAAGCTCCATGTTTTCTCAATTTTCTCTCCAAGGTTTTTGGTCACTTTGGTAGTTGTTTGGGTAAAATGGTAAAATTGGAGTGGTAAATGGGTAAATATATCATTATTTATTAAAATTTTGAAAACCCACTTCCTAAAGTTTCCTTATTTTTCTCCAAATTTTTCACTAATGATCAAATTTTTGTAGCATTATCGTCATTGTTGCAGGTCTTAGGTCGATTTGGTATTTTTCTCTGGTACCTTTATCATCAATTGGTCGAGTCTTTTACAAAACTCTAGATAGTTAATGTGTTTTAACTAGCATTTAGGTTAGGGTGCATTTCACTCGAACTATTGCATTATCAGTTACCATTATCATCTAAACCTAGGGTCAACCCCATTAATGAATGATGAAACCTTTCTCTTTGCTTAAAAGCGTCATTCGGTTGATGGTAGAGCCTACCTTCCATGGGTGTCCTAGTATAGAATTTGTTTCCATTCTGGTGCTCATGCTACAAGTTTTTTTTCTAGGCTTGGGGGTCTTGATTAGTCCCGCCATGTGTTTGCATTTGAATTTCATTCTTCTTACTCTCTCTCATTCTGGCCATGTCCCAAGAGACCCCTATCTTACATTATGGAGTTCATAGTTAAGCTATTTTCAGACTCCCTAAAATTGAAAATATTGTTGAGTGACATTGTTCCTTGTACACTCGTCAAATGAACCTGAAGGAACGTTTGTCCATCACAAGTTTACCCCTTTTTCAGAATGGACAAGCCTACTTATGAAAAAGGTATACTCTGGTCTACGGGCTAGAAGAGTTCTCCTAAGTTATGTTTTATATTTTTTCGAGCTCAGGGGACTAAATTTACGAAAAAGGACAAGGGAGTCCATCGTTAAGTTATTTTCAGACTCCTTAATATGAAAAGATAGTCGAGTGATCTTGTCTTTGTCACACTCGTTAAAAAAAATTGAAGACGGGTCCTTTGGGTATAAGTTTAACCCTTTTCCAGACCGACTGGACTATGTACAAAAAAGGAATACTCTGGCCCTAGTGACCAGAAGAGTTCTCCTTGGTATGGTTTTATTCTTTTTTGGACCCTGGAGACAAATTACAAAAAATACCATCATGGGAGGTTTACTTCCCAAAGTTGAGTCGTAATTGCATCTGCATATTGAATGTTCACGCTTTTAGGCCTAATTTCAGCTTCAGCATGCTCTTGTTGAACCAATCACCTATGCATTCCTATCAGTTCTCAGCCTTGCCTTTTATGCCTTTGAAACTTGATACCTTATCCCTAGAAGGAACATCCCCCAAGTGTCCTTATCATGCACACACTTCCTTGAATTGAGCAGAGGTATGTTCCTTTCGCTATGGAAATAGTTTTTTTGCCCATGACACTCATTCCTTCCACTGTACGGTAGCATTCTTTTATTATTTTCTAGGCTTTTATAACATGAAAAAGACAAAAAAAAATCAAAAAACCAAAAAGAATGGGAAAACATCTATCTCTTTTATTGGAAGCAGTCTTTTCTCCCTTGAACAAAGAACAATCTTGAGTCAATATCTCATTGTTTTGGGTTTAGTATGGGTTTAGGAGACTTTTTCTCGCTTTTTGTTTTTCTCCCTTGGTTGGTTATTCTTCCAATGATATGGAGCGTTTGTTGATGCCTCTTGCATCACAAATGTATCCCAACTTATAGTCATGTTGCCCGAGTCACATAATGTGTCGTGATTATGTTCAAGGGAACGTTTTCAACCTGTGTTGTCCATTCTGTAGTTATCCTTTGACCTTGCAAGTCGGCCTTCCCAAGTCAGTCTCATCATCACAAGTATCAATTTATTCTTCCAATCTCTTCCAAATATTTGTCTTTATGTCACCCCTCGTGCTGGATGATGGAGGATGCCTTAATTCCTTCCTTCCAGGAGGTTCCCTCCCATCAACTTTGACACATCTTGCTCTGGGAGAGGTATCTAGAGTTATGTTTGGTACCTTGGGCCTTGCAGTCCTCGGTGGAAGGTTCCCTTTCTATTGAAAGTGAGAATACCTCAATGTCCCATGCTCGATAGTTTCTATCAGGTGTTCGATGCGAGCTCATTTATTAACACTTGTTAGATAGTACCATGGTACCTTGACTTCCATTATCATTATCGGTGGGTTGTCTTGCATTTGTTAACAGTATACCTCAATGATCGGTAATCAAATGATGTCTCACTGTGTTCGAATTCGACTCATTTATTCACATAGTGTAGACTTGTACCACGATGGATTGTAGTGAAGACTTCGGGTGAAGTACGAGCACCACATTTTTTTTTTCTCCTTCCTGACTCATATGGTGTCACTTCATAGACCGGTACTCACAGAGGATTAGATTGTACATTGCTTCGGTCCCAGTTATCCTTTGTTATTGATTCTGAGACATAGCTCCATTGTGTATCTATTTGTGGCTATGATCTATTTTGACATGGATACACTTTGTATTCTTCATGGCCATGCTTGCTATTTCATATCACATGGATCCACTATGTATTGGTCGTGGCCATGGACTATAGCTATATTTTACATATGCCATGGATCCACAGTGTACTTGCTTTGGCGGCCATGCTTACATCATTATTGAGCATGGGTATGCATGACTTGGGAAGAAAAACTCTTGCTTGATATTTCTTGACGGTTATTGTTTTTGGATCATTTGTTTGGGAACCTCCATGGATACTTCAATGCATCCTCGCCTCTCAGAGTTCATAATGTATTTCGGCCATCATTTTTTCCTTCTAACCTCACACATTAGGAGACATATGTTATAGCACAAAATGTCACACCTATGCATTTGTACCATGGCCTAAGTCTTTCCCAATGCTTGCTAGACTTTTCCCTAAAATATCTCTCAAAAATAATTTTTAAAACATGCCCTAAGAGCATATCCGCGGGTTTTCCTAGTGCAACATGTGGACATTCACGACTTTCCACACTGCAACCCGTGGATGCCCTCAAAATTTGTGAAAAATAAAACAATTTTGTGTTTTCGGGGGGTTTTTTAGTTGGACTCGTTTCCCAACAACCCTTGCCTATACACAACGGAATCCAACTCCCCAAACCTCTTTGTCAAGATATCAAACAAACATGGAGGGATAAAGAGAGGTCAAGTCCTTTTATGCAAAGTTATGTTGCCAACAACTAGCAAACCTCTCTTCCCTATAATTCTCTGAGCAACATCCCCTATAGTCTGGAAACTCATTTTCCAACACTTATTTCGCATGTTATATGACTATAGGGTGTCTCCTTATCCATATCTAAGTCATTGAAGGAATATTACATTGGTTGAGTTGATGCTTGAGGATTTTTGGAGGAACCCAAACAGTTGGATTCAAGACGGTGCCTAAAGGCTGGACAAGGTTGTAACTTACCTTTTCCACTCGTTGATAATAAAAGAGTTTGGTTTCCCTCAGATTGTGTCTTCAATGTATGTTTATCTTTATGCTTACTTTGAATATGACATATAATATGAACATGTTTTTTATTGCATAACTACTTTCGTTGCAGCCCTTGTTTTGTATCTATCTTACAGGTTGGTTCCAGTAGAAGATTAGGAGCTCTTCAATGAATTGGAGAGGGGATCGACATCAAATGGTAAAACAAGGTGCACTTTCTTCTATCCTTTGTATCCCTATCTTCTCCTAGTTTAACTAATTATTTTCTTTAGCCTTTGTGTGTTTTTCATTGAGGGGAGATTGTTGTCTCTGCCACTTAGTCTTTCTCTGTTGTGATTCAGACCCAAGATCACAGGGGAAAAATCCCTTAATCAGTGGCCACTTGAGGAAATGAATTAATGTAAGAGAAAAATATTTTACGAGAGAGTTTCTCACAATCGATCCTAAGAAAATGACCCTCCATGCTCTTTACATAGAGACCATGGACATGTGTTAAGTCGTGGATCAATATAGTCATTAAGATTGAGGAGAATATGAACAATCAGATCACTCTATTTGTAGAACATATCATGAATATTGAATTACATAACTATAGATGCATACTAAATAAACACACTTACCTAAAGAAACATTAGACCAAGTTTATCGTAGCTAACTTCAAAGTGTCTAAATATCCCAAAATCCCCCTTAAAGAATAACTTGGGATAAGATTAAAGGATTTACGAAGGTGACACATACAAGAAAGAATGAGGAATTAGAGCCTATCCCCCCTTAATGACAACTTTTTGAACTCCTAACATAGATTGAAGTTTAGAAAGCTTTGCTTCTATAAAATACTTTATGAAAACGTCTACAACTTGATCATCTATAGGACAAAAAAGCACTTTAATAACTTGATCATGAATGAGTTTTCTGATGAAGTGCATGTGTAGATCAATGTGTTTGTTTTTTTTATGTTGAATTGGATATTTGGTGAGCTTAACGGCACTCTAATTGTCGCACCGAAGGGTGATAGGATGTTGTTGTCGGAATCCAAACTCTGAAAGGATATGTTTGTTGGGTTGTTATATTCTTTGCAATGAAAGTCTAGTCGACGTGGAACAACTATAAGTGAAAGTCAAAGGTCGAACTGATCGATCGGGAAAAGTTGAAGTCGAAGGTTATCGACAACAAGTCAAGAGTTCAACCAACAAGAGGTCAAGAGGAGGTCACATGGAAATCGACTAAATACAAAATTTAGGTTGACTAGTAGTCGACAATAACAAAATCCCTAGATTCATGGGATTTGTAACCAATGATTTGCATGGATATGCAAAAAAAAATTGTTCCTTTCTTTAGGGTTTTTCCTACTACAAAACCTATAAATAAGGCGTGTTGTAATAATATTATGTTAATCAATCTTGGATATCCCTGCTAATGAAAAATAGTAGGTTGTTGGTCATGTAGATGTAGGTTGAATTGGTTGCAGGGTTGTTCTTGTGGAAGCAAGAGGGTATGATGTTGATTGTGTCTTAGGTGTAGACCAAGGTTAGGCATGTAACCTTTTATTTTGAATGAATAAGACAACAAGGCATCAAGACTCTTAAGGAATGTTGGTTTTCCCATTTGGGTTTATAGGGTAAAATCTTTGTTCACCGTGTGTTTGCTTTGTCATTTTTTTTAGCTTAAATCTATCTTTCTCTCTTCTATTAGGTTTAGCGTGGAAGTATATTTTCCTAACATGTGGTATCAAAGTTTGATTTGACAATATTGGATCTGAGCTAAACCATAGGTCTATTAAGAGTTTTAAATTAGAGATCTTTAAAGTTTTGTCTAAAATAATGGAAAGTAGTTTGAGG
>ML803819.1:153250-163880 GCA_009831015.1 Picea engelmannii | reverse complement strand
AGTAAAGGGAAAAAAAAGGATTGGTGTGCAAGTTGAAAAGATCCATTTATGGTCTAAAGAAATCCCCAAGGATGAGGTACCAAAAGTTCGACACATACATCCTTAGTTTTGGCTTTGTGAGAAGAAAGGTTGACCACTATATATATTCCAAGGAAAAAGGTGGGCATTTCATCTATATAGCATTGTATGTTGATGACATGTTGGTAGAAAACAACATGGATGCAATAAAGGAGGTGAAGAACTAGTTATCCTCCAAGTTTGAAATGAAGGATCTCGATGTAGCAAACTTCATTCTAGGAATGGAGGTCAAAAGAGATTGAACCGCTAGAAATCTCTGGTTGAATCAAAAGAAGTATATTGAAACAATTTTGAAATGTTTCAACATGCAGGATTGCAAACCTATTAAGGTGTCAATTCCTATGAGAGCAAGGCTAATTGTTGAATAGTGTCCAAAAACACAAGACGAAATAGAGGACACAACACGTGTTCCCTATGCATTTTTTGTTGGCAGTGTAATGTATGTGATGGTATGCACTCGACCAAACATTTCCCATGCAGTGGGAGTGTTGAGTAGATAAATGTCAACACATGGAAAAGAGCACTGCACAATTGTCAAGAGAGAATTCAGGTATTTGTGTGGTACAAAAGATTATGTTATATGCTACCAAGGAAAACCTGAAGGTGACAATTAAGTATATGTACATGGATTTGTCAATGTCGACTGGGCTAGAGATATGGATTGACAAAGGTCGACCAGTGGATATGTGTTCAATATATTCGGTGGAGAAACCAGTTGGATGAGTAAGCGGCATGCGATCGTAACCTTGTCAACAATAGAAGCTGAGTACATGGAAGTCACTCACGGAAGCAAAGAAGTAGTATGGATGCAACGGTTGTGTTCAGGGATCAGGTTTGAGCAAAATGAAGATAAATTGTGACAGTCAAAGCACAATATTTCTGGCAAATAACCCAACTTGTCTTCCAAGACTAAGCATATTGATGTACAATACCATTTCGTGAGAGACATGGTGGAAAGAAACAAGGTGCTACTGAAGAAAGTAGACACGTTGGAAAACATAGCACACTCCTTGACCAAGTCTCGGAGTGTTGTGAAGTTCTCTTGGTGTAGAGAGGCAATGGGAATTGCTTCCCTGGGTCTGTGAACAAAAGTTTAAGTTTTCATGTCTCGACAAAGAAGACAACAAGTGGGAGAATGTTGGGTTGTTATATTCTTTGCAGCGAAAGTCTAGTTGAGGTGGATCGATTGGAAGTGAAAGTCGAAGGTCAAAGTGATCGACCAAGAAAAGTCGCAGTTGAGAGGTCAACAAGAGGTCATGTGCCAATCGACTAAAGACAAGATGTAGGTCAATTTTAGTCGATTGGTAATCCCACTGACAATCGACTATAATAGAATCTTGGGATTCCCAAGATTTGTAGCCAAGGATCTACATGGATCTGCAATCGTTTTGGGGCTTCTTTCTTTAGGTTTTTTCCTGCTGTAAAGCCTATAAATAAGGTGTGTTGTAACCATATTTTGTTGATCAATATTGAATGTCCCTGCTAATGAAAAGAAACAGGTTGTTGGTCATGTAGATGTAAGTTAAATTGAATGCAAGGTTGTTCTTTTGGAAGCAAGAGGATATGATGTTGATTGTGTCTTAGGTGTAGACCTAGGTTAGGCATGCAACCTTTTATTTTGAATGAATAAGACAACAAGAGAGAAAGGCACTCAAGGAATGTTGGTTTCCTCATTTGGGTTTCCATGGTAAAATATTTTTTCATTGTGTGTTTGCTTTGTCATTTATTTTTTATCTTAAATATGTCTTCCTCTCTTCTATTAGGTTTAGCATGAAAGTATATTTTCCTAACAATGTCGAAGCCACAAGACTTCTTAACTTGCATTAAGAATTGCTCGGTACTATGTTTATGTTGAAGAAAGAGAAAGAGTATGTTGTTTCTTACAAGCCCAAGTGATAGGTCTGAAACCAAGGCTAAAAACATAACTTGTAATAGACTTTTGATCATCAGAGTCACCTGCCTAATCCGAATTAGTAAAACCAACCAACAATGGAGGTCCCCCTGAACTATAATGTATCCCACGCTAAATTGTACCTCAGATATACTGAAGTATATTTTTTGTTTCTTTCTAGTGGATTTCATGGGGTGTTTGCATATATCAATCAACATGCCCAACATCAAAGGAAATATCAAAACGGGTATGAGTCTAATATAAGAAGCTACCAACTAACTGATGATACAAATTGGCATTAACTTTGGGAGTAGTACAAATGGTAGCAAGTTTGACTCCATGTTGGAAGGGAGAAGGGGATAGTTTACAATCTTCCATGTGAAAGTGACAAAGAAGGTCGCATGCATACTTAGAGTGGAAAAGGGAAATTTCTTCCTTTGTTTGCAATACTTGGAGGACAATGGAATAATGTGAGGACAATGGAATAATGTGAATAGCATAAGTCTATCATTTCAAATTTCTTTTTAAATATGGATTTCACATGGGTTAAAATTTTAGGGTAACTACTAGTGAGGATAAGGTCATCAACATAAAGAACAAGTATTATGAGATGGATTTCTACTTTTTTGGTATAGACATTAGGGTTAGAATGACATCTAGAAAAACATGTGTCGAGAAGAAATCTATCATTTTTATCATACTAAGCTCGAGGAGATTGCTTAATACCACAAAGAGATTTCTTAAAGCAAAAAACAAGGATGGAGTCATTCTGAACATAGTCGGGGGGTTGTTCATGTAGATTTATTCTTGTAGATCCATGTGCAAGAAAACAGATATAACATCCATCTGATAGACCTCACATCTATGTGAAGCAACAAGGGGTATAGAACAAGGCAGATGGAATTCATTTTGGCTATGAGGCAAAGGTTTCATTGTAGTGAATCCCTTCAACTTGAGAGAATCCTTTGGAAACTAATTGGGTCTTATGACTTTCAACACTTCCATATGATGCATAGTTAATTTTGTATACCCATTTACATCGAACAAGTTTTCTTCCTTTTGGAAGAGGTACAAGATCCCAAGTATCGTTCACCATTAAAGAACAATATTCTTCATTCATTATTGTGTCCCAACTTGGATGGCTAAAAGTTTCTACAAATGTGTTTGGATCATGAGTCTCTGAAACTTGACCCAAAAGAGACGATTCTTACTCAAATCGTTAGTGTCCTATGTTGATCTAAAGAATCACCGGCAAGATCACCAATTGTTTCTTGTGTTGAACAAACCCATCTAGGAAGTGGTGGTGTCTATGCATGTTCATGTTCAATGGAATCATCTGGAGGAAGGAGTAGGGGAAGGTGGATTTTCATCTTCATTATCATCATCTAAAGAAGAAACCAAAATATGGAACAAGCGTCGAAGATGGCTCGTAGATCAAGGATGGCACAAACATCGAATTAAGCTCACAAGCCGAGATATTTTCATCAAATTTAGCATCTCTTCAAATAATTATTTCAATGGAACGAGGTTGAAGAAGTCCATATCCTTTTACATCTTTAGAATATTCAACAAAAATGCACTTCTCACTTTTAAGTTTAAGGCTTTCATTTTCTCATTAGGAATGTGAGTCCATGCTTCACTATCAAATACATGGAAGTGACTTACATCTGGCTTAATTTTAGTCCATGTTTCTTCTGGGGTTATATTTTTTAAAGCCTTTGTGGGAGTTAAATTTACTATTTGATTGGCACAATTGATGGCTTCTATCCCATCATGAAAAATTATTAATTTATATTAGATCATACAATTAGCCATTTACTTTAATGTGTGAGTATTTCTCTTAGAAACACCATTTTGTTGTGGTGTATATGGAACAATATGTTGCACTTGAATTTCTTATACATTGCAGTAGGGTGTAAATTTGTCATTCGCATATTCAGTGCTATTATATGTTATTAATTTTTGTAGTTGATGTCCAAATTGTTTTTCTACGAGGATCTTGTAGACAAAAACATGTCAAAAAATTCACTCTTAAGTTTTAAGAAGTAAACCCAAGTGCATATGGAGAAGTCAACAATGAAGGTTAAGAAGTACTTTCACGTAGAGAAAGAAGGAGAATAAAGTGAACCATACAAATCACTTTGAACAAGTTGCAAAGGGGTCGAAGCATACCAAGAGCGAAATTTTTCTAAACTGTACCAATGATGTTTGATGAGAACACAACCAACTCAAACACTAGTATGAGAGGAAGACTAGTCACCATATTTTGATTCCCTCGTATATGAGGGTGGTGGAGGGGGGGAGTATAGAGTAAATATCAATGATATTTACTCTATACGCCCCCACACCCCCACCCTCATATATGAGGGTGGGAGTGGGGGTAGCGAGAAGTAGTATAGAGTAAATGTCATTGATATTTATTCTATACTCCACCCCACCCCTTCATAGGTGGGGGAATATTTTCTCTATACTCTCCCCACCTATGAGGGGGTGGAGGGGAGTATAAAGTAAATATCATTGATATTTACTCTATACTTCCCCCACCCCCTCATTGATATTTACTCTATACTTCCCCCCACCCCCTCATAGGTGGGGGGGAGTATAAAGTAAATATCTCTGCACCTGCATCCCCACCCTCATATACTCCTCTCACCCCCACTCCCACCCTCATATATGATATTTACTCTATACTTCTCCCCACCTATGAGGGGGTGGGGGGTAGTATAGAGTAAATATCCACCCTCATATACTCCCCTCCACCCCCACCCTCATGGAGGGGAGTATAGAGTAAATATCAATGATGATGTTTGATATTTACCGATGATATTTGATGGGAGTATAGAGTAAATATCCTCCCACTTCCACCCTCACCCTCATATATGAGGGTGGGGGGGAGTATAGAGTAAATATCAATGATGATGTTTGATATTTATCGATGATGTTTGATAAGTACACAACCAGCTCAATCACCATCTCTACAAGATATATGAGAAAGACTAGTCACCATATTTTGATTCCCCCATATATGAGGGTGTTGGTGGGAGGGAGTATAGAGTAAATATCAATGATATTTACTCTATAGCCACCCCCACCCCCATATATGAAGGTGGGGGTGTTGGTGGGGCTACTCCCCTCCAGTCTCATCCCCACCCTCATATATGAGGGTAGGGGTGGGCGAGAGTATAGAGTGATATTTACTCTATACTCGCCCTTACCCCCACCCCCATATAAAGGGAGGGTGAGGGTGAGGGTGGGTGAGAGTATAGAGTGATATTTACTCTATACTCCTCCCCAGCCCCACCCTCACCCCCATATATGGGGGTGGGGGTGGGGGTCGGGGTATAGAGTAAATATCACTTTATACTCCTCCCACCCCCATATATGAGGGTGGGAGTCGGGGTGCGGATGGGGGTCGGGCAGAGTATAGAGTGATATTTACTCTATACTCCCACCGACCCTCACTTCACACCCATATATGAGGGTGGGCGTGAGAGAGAGTATAGAGTAAATATCACTCTATACTCCCCAGCATCCCCACCCTCATATATGGGGGTGAGGGTGAGGGTGGCGGTGGGGGTGAGTATAGAGTAAATATCATATCAATGATATTTAATCTATTCTCCCCTCCACCCCCACCAATGATATTTACTCTATACTCCCCTCCACTCCCACCCCCACTCTCATATATATATATACCAATAATATTTACTCTATACTCCCCCCTATCTCCACCCTCATATATGGGGGTGAGGGTGGGGGTGAAGTAAACATATCAATGATATTTACTCTATACTCTCCGCCACCCCCACCCTCACCACCATTGATATTTACTCTATACTCCCCCGCACCCCCACCCTCATATAGGGGGTGAGGGTGGGGGTAGGGGTGGAGTAAATATCATATCAAGGATGTTTACTCTATACTCACCTCCACCCTCACCCCCATATATGAGGGTGAGGGTGGGGGTGAGGGGTAGTATAGAGTAAATATCACTCTATACTCCTCCCCACCCTCACCCTCATATATGAGAGTGGGGGTTGGAGGAGTATAGAGTATGAGGATGGAGGTGGGGTGGAGTATAAAGTAAACATCACTCTATACTCCTCCGCACACTCACCCTGACCCTCACTCCCATATATGAGGGTGGGGGGTAATGGGGGAAGTATAAAGTGGTATTTACTCTATACTACCCCCCACCCTCATATATGGGGGTGAGGGTGGGCATGGTGGTGGGGGGAGTATAGAGTAAATATCATTGATCTTGATATGATATTTACTTTATACTCCCCTCCATCCCCACCCTCACCAATGATATTTACTCTATACTCCCCCTCACCCCCACCCTCATATATGGGGGTGGGGATGGAGGGGAGTATAGAGTAAATATCATTGATATGATATTTACTCTATACTATCACCCACCCCTATCCCCGCCTTCATATATGAAGGTGACGGTGGGAGTGGGGGTGAGTATAGAGTAAATATCATTGCATAGTCGTTGCAATGAGCGATAGTTTAGATGACCAAACCGTTCATTGCTCAAAATTATCGCTAGAAGCAATAAAAACTGATGGAAAAGATGATGACCCAAAGTTTTCAACTTTGTACAACCTGATAATATTATCAACAATTACAATGGTTGGGACATGCTTAAGATCTGTTAAATCCTTAATTACAACTTGGTGAGGTGAAAACTCTATTGTTTTACCTTTACTTGAATGAATGATTTGATACACTAATAAAAGGTTGTAGGAAAGACTTGGAACACAGTATATATCATTGAAATGACCATTATCTACCTGAATTGTTCCAAACCCTACACACTAAGAGGTTTATCATTACAAACAAATATTTGTTTAGTGTTACATTCACTAAAAGCAGAAAAAATGACTTTATCGTTACCCATATGATAAGATGTTCCATAATAAATAAATCACTCATCAGAAGAAGAAATAGATGTTGAAAAAAACTAGAAGCAAAATGTGCAAGTCCATGAGAAAAAAAATTAAGGTTGATGGTGTGCGTCTTCATCACTGCTTTTAATGATTCCATATTTTTAAAACATTTAGACTCCATATGACCATCTCACCCACAAAAATTGCAATGTGTGTTAGTCTTTTTACTTTTTTATTTTGGTCATCTGTCGCCATGCTTCTTCTTTGTATGTTATTTCTTTGTATGTTTGGTTTTATCTTTATGTTGGGTTACTAAAAATTTGTTAGATGTACTTGTAGTGTTGATCACTCTAAGATGCAAGACCGTGTATTGTTGTATAATCAAAGAATCATAAAATACCTCAAGAGAGGGTTAAGTGTATGGATCCCCTATAGCTTCTATGGTGGCATAAAAAGTAGATACAAACATAAAATATGCAATGCCAAGCTTAGCAAGAATAACATATATGCATTGGTCATCCTTTACAGGTATTTTACAATCTTCAAGTGAAAGTCCAAGTGTTTTGAACTGAGATAAATAGTATTCAATGCAAGGGAAATCATTTGAACTTAAAATATTATTTAATTTTCAAGTTGGTGGGATCGAATCACATCGTGCTTACCGAATACGACTTATAGTTTATCTCAGGCTTCAGTTGGGTCAACAATTCCTTGAAGATGAAATCGTAAATCAGAAGAGATGGGCATTCCAATTAATTCATGTACTTTGTCATTTTTATCATCCCATTGAATTTTTTTCCAACATCAATAAGGGACTTGCTCTTTTCCCAAGGTAATCTGGTACAATCATTTACTTCTTACAACACCCTCCAAGTGGGATTTTCATGAGAAATAGTTGGTACTAGTAAGCAAAAGATTACTTAGAGTAAACATATTAAAATATGTGTGTAATATGGATTTAAATGCTCAAACTACTATATGGATGGAAAGCTCTCAAAAAAATAGCACTGAAAACGAACTTTGGATGTGAAAGTTAGGTCATTTTTAAAAATTCATAAATGATAACCAAAATGTCACATGGCAGGTAGAAGTTGGTCCATTTGGTGATGAATGCATGATAAGATGACTAAGTAAATAAAATCATCTTCCTTCTTTCTTATAAACTCACTTTTACAAATAAGTTACTTATGAAGTAATCTACTTTTATAGAATAAATAAGAATCATTTTTATAATGAAGTTATTTTATAAATTGAAGTTGCATGCAAAAAATAAATTTAAAAAATTACATATATTAAATTTATTTTATAGTGATTCATTGTATAACTTAAGTGAAATGCACTTTACAATAAATATATGAGATAACTCTTGCTTAAACATTTTCAAAATAATTCAATGTTGTTTGAACTTTATCAAAAGGTAACTTAAAAAAAAATATTTAACTCAAAACCTCTTATTAAATAAAGTAATTTTCAACCAAGTGAGTTAATACAAAATATATAACAAATTTCATGAAGGAGAGAAGTTCATTTTTCTATTCTTTTTAAATATTTGCCTCAAAGTACGTACCTACACCAAAAGTCTTTGTTTTTGTCTACAAAAAACTTCAAGACAATACATGAAATTTCAAAAGAAAGAAAAAAAACCTCAAATCTCAACAAGAATGGGTTAGATATCAATTAGTTTACCTAGAAAATGCAT
The DNA here is from genome assembly GCA_009831015.1 of Picea engelmannii. Lineage (NCBI taxonomy): Eukaryota > Viridiplantae > Streptophyta > Pinopsida > Pinales > Pinaceae > Picea > Picea engelmannii. The sequence continues at coordinate 155,317 of ML803819.1, read as the reverse complement.
TTTTTCTTTGTCTCTGATTTGTTGAGCTCGCATAAAGCGTAAAGTAAAGAGCATACCCAGAAAAGAAAACACTTTACGCTTTGTTTATGATTTGTCGAGATCACACAGAGCACATGTCAAAGAACATACACATACCAGAAAGAGTAGCAAACCAAGAAAAAAAAACATGAAACCAAAATATTAACTTTGTAAAATTATTTTAAAATATTTCGAGTTTATACCTCCAAATCTAACAAAATTAGTCGTATCTTGGGAAAACATAAACATTTTCGAGTGAAACAAAAAAAAAACACTCTAGACACAATGGAACAACTCTCTCAACCCAAAAATGCATAGAAATGGTAGAACATAGAAATGTGACAACACAGATTCGAGAACTCGACCTACAATGGGAGCAGGTCTTCAAACGAACTCTGATACCATGTTCGAAAAAACAAGGTATTCTCACACGTAATGAACACCTTCAACAACCACTCACACAACCAAATCAAAGATCGTAACACCAATGTTTTTACATGGTTAAAACCTTCAAATGAGAAAATAGTGCATGACCCCAACCAATGTGGCCACTTGAGGGAATATATTAATGCAAAATAAAAATAGTTTACAAGAGAGTTTATCACAATCAATCATCAATGGATGACTCTTCATGCTCTTTAAATAAATATCATGGACCAATCGGGTATCAAACCATAGATGAATATAGACATTAAGATCGAGAAGGATATGAGTCATCTAATCACTCTATGTCTAACAAATCAAGACCATCAGATTACATAACTACAAATGCATACTAAAGAAAGATACTTTTACCTAAAGACACATTAGACCCAATTGATCTTAATCCTAAGTGTCTAAATATCCTAAACCAAAAACTGTCATGAATAATGAAAAATGTATAGACTAATTCACCTAATAATTATGTTTTGACTAATTTATTAAAATGTTTGGTTTTTAATATTCTAAGTACCTAATATCTAATATCTAATCTCATTACATCAATTAAAGTTCTCATGAATAAAGAATGTAAATGTTACATTTTGACCAATTTATTGAAATGATTGTTTTTGAAGATGCTAATTACCTAATAGCTACCAAAATCTTACTACATTATTCAAGACTTCTCATAGATGAAGAATATACTTTAGAACCTAATAATTAATATCAAATCTTGCTACATCAATCAATTTTTTCATGAATATACTTTACAAGCGTTCTCTTGAAAATTGACCAAGCTATAAGCTATATGCTGCTTAGTTTATATATATATATATATATATATATATATATATATATATATATATATATATATATATATAATTGTGTAAAATGCTTCATTCCCATAGAATTGTAATCATTTTATATTCATACAAATTAATAGATTGTCAATTTTATGCTAATAAAATTTATAAAATGTCAATTAAAGTTTCAAAGTAATAGAATCAAGCAATTAAAACGATATGACATTTGATATAAATACAAATACAAATTTGTGTTATAAATTTTTTTTATAGATTATTGAAAACAATTAATAAAAAAGCCCATTACTTTTATTTCAGGATCATAATAGCTTTTTATATATATTATATTTATGACATTTGATATAAATACAAATACAAATTTGTGTTATAAATTTTTTTATAGATTATTAAAAACAATTAATAAAAAAGACCATTACTTTTATTTCAGGATCATAATAGCTTTTTATATATATTATATTTGTAGTTTTGGTTTCAAATTTATTAATGTTCTTGCACTATGTTCATATGTCAAACCCAATATATCCTAGGACATTATAAATTTTCTATATTATTTGAAAAAAAATGGATTTAAAAATTTTCAAATTGTTTAAAAGCAATGTTTAGAATAGAAGAAAAGACCAAAGTATATTAATGTAGAGCTCAACCTATAATGTCTCTCCAATTAAAAAAACAAAAACAACTAGTAATAAAGCATGATAGAGAACTATTTCAAAACTTAATATATGAAAAGACATCACAAAGATAAATATGCAAATACTTTACTTATCATTATCTCTAAAATAAAATGAAAGAAAATATAATCTTA
>ML803819.1:46742-68986 GCA_009831015.1 Picea engelmannii | reverse complement strand
ATGAGTTCAAGCAAATCATCTAGCGACTCCACAAATAGCTAATGACGACCCGTAGTGGGCGTCAATATATACCTTCATCTACTACTATGGCCTCTACGAATCCTGTTGCCCCCGTAAGTTCTCCCAATTGGTCTCACAAAGAACTTTTTGGCCCTTTGGACTTAGCCAACACCCCAGGAGGACTGCATAATCTACCCAGTAAGGTTGACTCCTGGCTACCTAGATTTTCAGGAGAAGATGGATCCTATGGAAATTCTCATTGGACCAAGTTTTGTGATGCTTTCCAATTTCACCAATTCGGACAAGAACACCCTGATGTCTTTTTGAGGCTCTTTCTGAGCTCATTCATCGGAAGTGCCAGAAGATGGATTAACAAACTCCCAAAAGGAAGCATCAAAACCCCTGAAGATTTAAAAAAAATTGGTGTGAAAAAGAAAGCATGGATTCCCTTTACTCTCAATATACTGATATTTGCAAGGCTTCTAGCGAGGGCATTAGGGATTTCAATGATATGTTCAATCTTCTCCTCAAAAAGATCCGACCTAGTTTCTCAAAAGAAGCCATCCTCCAACACTACTTGAACTCGTTGGAAGGAGTTTTGCAATTTACTCTCAAAGATCGGTCACCCTCGACTCTAGAAGAAGCACAAGATTTCGCTTACTAGATTGAGAAGAACCTTGAATTCAAAGACTACATCCATCAAGTTAATCTCTCACACAATAATAACCTTTGGGAATCTAGTGACGAGGATATCACTGAAACTGAACCCAAGCTCCCGAAAATCCTTGAGGTAAAATTCATGCCTCCCAAAAGGAAATGGAGCACAACTTTCTCAAACATCAACGATGTCTTAAACTTCTCAAGACAACATGAATCATCCGAGGGTTTGGATATGGCCACTCATAAAAAACCTAATTTTGAAGATTCCTTGTTTGTCTTGAACACACCAGTGTTAGAAAATCAAGATATGAGTGAAACCAATAGGGATCCGAGAAATAGGTCTGAAGAGCCCCGGGTACATAGTGGAATCAATCTAAGCACTAGTATGTCCTGTATCTTGCAAAGGGTTAAAAGGATTCGTGAAATGTTGAAAATTTCTTTTCTAACAAAGCAAGACCTAGATGACCAATTATCTTTTGAGTGGATTCCCACACTATTACAAACCGGTCATTTTGAGCAAGATGAGCAAACACCCTCTTCCTTATTAACAGATGACCTTGGACCTAGTGACTATAATTCGGTGGATCCATACTTGCTTCAACATTGCCCCACTTTTCCCTTGACAGAAGAAGATACAGATTGGGGTGATTATCCCAACGATACCTCTAATATCTCTGAAGATTCGGATGAAGATGGCTATCCATTACAGAGAGTAGTTGGTATCGTTGAGTGGAACGAAAATGTTTTCAAGGACATAGAAGTTCCAAACACCTTAAAACCTAGCAACATTGTGGATGAAAACCCTTGGTGTTTTCAATGCAGTGAACCACATTGGGAACATGAATGTCCTTACAGTAATGGTGCCCATCAACAAGTGAACAATATAGGCCACGTCATAGAAGGCCCTCAAATAAATATCATTGTTGAAGAGCATCAAGAGGCCTTGAAAGAGGCAGCCAGGTCGGCTAGAATGGCGGTAATAAACAACCTAGACCAGGAATCAAAAGAAAAGTTAAAGAAACAAGAGTTCCAGGTGCATAGAAGAAAGAAGTTGAACCAACCTGCCATTAACCAAACAAAAACCCCACCTTTGGGCGTACTTCCTCCCAAGACATCCAAAACTGAAGGGGTTAACTTGAACTTTGACTTTGAAGGGGCACTATCCAAGATGCATGTAACTACTCCCCTGAAAGAAGTCATTAAGGTCCCATCTGTCAAAGAGTGTTTTGACAATTTCTTTCAAGTATCAGACGGACCTATGGACCCTCCTATCATGTTGCAAGCCAACCACTTCAGGGTCCAATACGACGAACATCCTCCTTTCTTCATGACCTTGATAATGAATAACAAGAGCCTCAATAACTGCATGTTGGATACAGGGGTCGGTGCTAACATGATGTCCCTCAAGGTCATGCAACAACTAGGTTTGAAAGTCACACGACCTTACAGGAATGTGTGTGGTTTTGAGTCTAAAGCCATACCCACACATGGGGTGATTGAGAATGTAGAAGGTTGCCTTAAAGAATACCCCGAGAAAGTCATCCACATGGACATAGTGGTCATGGACATCCCAGATGTGTGGGGGATGTTATTGTCTAGGAAGTTTGCCTCAAAACTTGGAGGTACTCTTGAGATGGACCTCACTTATGTGAATATACCCTTGAAAATGGAACTATTGGTCGTCTCCAGAATGTACCTGTGACTACAACTCATGTGCAAGAGCCTAGTGATTCCATCAAATATGACAAAGCACATGACAAGACCAGACAGACTCTTCATAAACATTCTCAAGAAGATACGCCTTCTGCAACAGAGGAAGATTCTGATCAGATTAAATAGCTTAAGAAAGAGGAATACCAACAACTCCTGGACGAGTTTAAAAGCCAAGAAGTCGAGACTATGAAGATACTAAAAAAGGTAGAAGATGATGTACAGATCCGTCCGTCATAGCAGGAAGTCTTTACAGCAGAATCCCAACCACCTCCCTCTGCACAATACACCAGGGTTATTCAAGGAACAACCGATTTAAAAATCAGAGAGTACAAGGAGGGGGACGTAGTATGGATGTGGGATGCCAATAAAGGGGAGCCTACTAATATCAAAGGAAACACTCATTTTTGGCTTGGCCCTTTCAAGGTTGGAAGAAAGTCAGTTAATGATTCTTATTACCTGTCTACATTGGAGGGACGAAGACGCACAGTGGCTGTCAGCGGGCACCTCCTCAAACCCCACCAGGATGGGGTGACCTGACATCACAGGTAAGTAGGCATTTTGCATTCGTGTATTATACCATTTGCATTGCATGTTAGTCTACTTTCACACTCACCTTTATTGATTGTTTTATTTCCGTCTTTATATATATCTATCTATGCTGGGGTGGCATTACCACCCCGTTTTTGTTACTGATGCTTCTATTGAGATCGAGCAGGTCAGCAGGTTATGCCAAAGATGGTGAGGTTCTCATGCGCTCTACGGTGAGCACATGTCCCTTAGTTGGAGCCAGATGTTATCCCCCACTTTCAGGGATAACTAGGAGATCATGTTTCGAGGCCCACAGGTCCTAGACATGGAGTACCGAGAGTAGGATTGAATTTAGCATGGCCCTGGAGGGCCCACATTTTCTTTCTCTTCAGCAAATGCTTGTATGTGTGTTCTCTCAATGGACTCATGAGAGACATTTAATGGTTTCTTTCCCCTCTTGACCTTCCATATTCCCAAAGTGACTATTGGGTGTCCACATGATCCAAAGGCTCATAATGAATTAGATCAATGGTGGAAAATAAAGTGCACATGAAAATCACTTTTTTAATATTTTATTCACCCAACTTAAATAAAAGACCCACTTAGCTTTTATTTCCTAAGTCAATTTCATTTTATGAAATAAAAGGGGTTCACATTTAAAGTGGTCACATTTCCCTAGGCAAAGAGACCAAGCCTAAGGAACACCACTTGCCTTGGTATAAAAATTAACACTCCCTCTTACCGAGGAAGGTGTTACTTACCACCCCCATCTTGTCCCTAAAATAAACATGCTTTCCTCTCGAAAGAGACTTTGTGAGGATATCAACCACATGCTCATCTGTAGACACATATTCAAGCTTCACAGCCCCTCTCTGAACATGATCACGAATGAAGTGATATCGGATCTCAATGTGTTTGGACCGATCATGAAATACCGGATTCTCCGTGAGTTTTAAACAACTCTGATTATCGAAATAAATCATCGTAGGCCCCAACTCCTGTCCGAACAAACCTGTCAACAATTTGCGAAGACAAATGGCCTCACAAGAGGCTTGGCTCGCAGCCATATACTCTGCTTCAGCTGAACTCAAAGCAACAGACTTTTGCTTTCGACTAAGCCATGACACAATAGACGAACCCAATCCAAAACAACAACCTGATGTGCTTTTCCTGTCTGAAACTAAACCTGCCCAATCTGAATCTGTGAATCCTGCGAGTCTCACTCCATCACCACGAACATAATCTAGACCATAGTCAATAGTGCCCATCAAATACCGAAGCACATGTTTTGCAGCTATCCAGTGAACTCTCCTGGGCTCCACCATAAACTGACTGAGAGTATTAACTGCAAAACAAATATCTGGTTGTGTATTGACCAAATACATCAAGGAAACAATGAGCTGACGATATAATGTAGGATCCACCAACCCGGCATCAGAGGAATAAAGCTCCTTCCCATTTGTGGCCATGGTAGTGGACAGGGGTTTGCAATCACCCATGTGGAATCTGTTGAGAATATCAACGGTATATTTTCCCTGTCCCAGGAAGATACACCCCTCTTCCTGCCACACCTCCAACCCCAGAAAGTAATGCATCAGCCCTATATCCTTCATGTCAAACTCTAAGGCAAGATCCCTCTTGCAGCCCTCAATAAGTTTCTCTACACCTGTAATGAACAAATCATCAACATAGAGAATAAGCATAAGCATCTCACCATCAACAACGATGTAATACAAGTTGGAGTCTGCATCACACTTCATGAAACCCATATGCTGCAAGTACGCATCAATGCGAGAATACCGAGCTCTAGGAGCTTGCTTCAGACCATACAACGCCTTTTTCAGGCGACAAACATGGGACTCTCCACTGTAAGCCTTGAAACCAAGTGGTTGCTCAACATAAATCTCCTCCTAAATAATGCCATGGAGAAAGGCGGTTTTGACATCCATCTGGTGAATCTTCCACCCCATCTCTGCTGCAATCGAAATGACAGACCGAATCAAAGTATATCGAGCTACGAGAGCGAAGGTCTCACTGTAATCAACTCCCTCTCTCTATGAAAACCCTCTCGCCACAAATCGAGCCTTATACTTTTCAATGCTTCCATCCGCAGCATACTTTATCTTATAAAGCCATTTGGAGGATTTCATTGATTTCCCTTCAGGCCTAGGTACAACCTCCCACACATCATTTTGCATGATGGATGCATACTCCTCCACCACGGCTTCCCTCCAAACCTGATGTGTGGTTGCCTCCTCATATAGCTAGAAGGCTCGGACTCAGTAATACCGGTCACCATCGCTACATAACTCCAGAATCTCTCTAGTGGCCTGCTCTCCTTGGTGGAATTTCTCGAATTCCCTACTGTCTCGGCTTCGTTCAAGGTGTCTTGAAGCCACTTGGGCTTGCTCTTCCCTGAAATAGCCTCCTCAGTCTCACCCGAAGAAGATACCCCTAAAAGTTGACCAACTGAGCCCAGTGACCTAGTACTCTGAACATCTGTACCTGTGCCTGTAGAACCTGAAGTGCCATGTGAACTATCAACCAAAGGACTAAACTGTGAAGTGCTCGGAGAGCTGACCTATGGATTTCCCTGTGAGCCAATCTGTACTGTGACCACTGGTGAACCTATAATCCCTGACACCCCAGTGCCTCCCGTGCTAAAACTCTGAGTCCCAACTCCCTGTACTTGACTTCCCTGTTGCTGGAAAGTCAAAGGTTGTCTCTCCTCTAACTCCCGTGACCTCCTGCAAGCCCCCTCATCCTCAAACTTCACATCCCTCCAAACAACAACCCTCCTGAGTGCAGGAATGTAAAGTCGATAGGCTTTAGAAGTCTCATTGTAACCCACAAGTAAACCCTTTTCAGTTGTGGGTTCCATCTTCGTCCTCTTCTCTTTGGGAACATGAGAGAACATGATACATCCAAAAATCCTCAAATGCTCAACCAAAGGCTTCTGCCCAGTAAAAACCTCCTCGGGAGTCATATCCCCAACTGCCCTGTGAGGACTCTGATTCTGCAGATAAGCTGCAATGTTGCAGACTTCAGACCACAAGAACAAAGGTAATCCCTGGTCATGAATCATCGATCTGGCAGCTCCAATTATCGACCTATTCTTCCTCTCCGCAACCCCATTCTGCTCAGGGTTGTAAGGAACTGTCATCTCCCTTTTGATGCCCTCCATAGTACAGAAATCAATGAACTCATCTGAGGCATACTCACCTCCATTGTCAGATCTCAATACTTTGATTTTCTTTCTTGTCTAGTTCTCAACAAGAGCCTTAAAATCTTGGAATCATGCAAAGACCTCACCCTTATGCTTCGGGAAATAAATCCAGGTCTTCCTAGAGTGGTCATCAATGAACAATACATAGTACTCATGACCCCTCAATGATGGAGAAGACATCCTGCCACTAACATCTGAATGTATAAAATCAAAGATACCTGTAGTCCTGCTATCTCGTCCTGGAAATTGAGCCTTGGTGTACTTCCCCAAAGCACACCCCTTGCAAACATCATCATGCTCAATGCTAAACTCTGGGATACCTGTGGTGATCTCCCTAGCAATCCTCAAAGCTCCATGATGCAAATGCCCCATCCTCCTGTGCCATAGCTCACATAAATCTCTACTGCTGGTCATGCACACAAATGCCCCTGATGTCTCCCATATCATCCTGTACATCCTCTTGTATCGAACTCCAATGACTTTTGCCTCTGAAATGTTACCTCCCTTTGGATAAAGGAGTACATGCCCATCTCTGAAAGTCACCAAATATCCTTTGTCCTCGATACAAGAAACTGAAACAAGATTCTTCTTAAGGCCTGGAACATACAATACTTCTAGCAACTTCARAGGATGTAAAGACWCCCTCTGAAAAGCCAYTGTGCCAATCCCAGCAACGCTCATGGCTTGGTTGTCTCCMAAAACGATGTCCAGTTCATGAGTCTGTTGTCTAAGCTCTATAAACTGCTCACGAACACCTGACATGTAGCGAGAAGACCACTGTCAATATACCACAAAGGCAAAGACYTGATCAAATCTTGAAGAGAAATCATCCACCTCAGCTGAAGCTGCCATGTTAGTATGATGGCCATAGCTTCAACATGCARCCTAGATCAAAATAATGTCATAACAAATAGATGCATATCAGAATAATCAAACATGGGTTGCATTATTCCTCTGAATGTGTTGGATCTTGAGATCCTTCTGGATCTATGGAAAGAGATCCCTTCTCCTGCAAATACCCTTTAAAGCTTAACAGTTTAAACATATGTGAATACATACCTTTGATAGTATTTGCAAGTAGTGGCATCATCTGGTAGCAACGGTAATAATTACTAACTTTTAAAAACTTCAAGGGTGACTGCAACTAGTATTGCAACTGATACTTCAATTGATACCGCAACTGCAATTGATACTGCAACTGATTATGAAACTGCAACTGCAACTTAGGGTTTTATGAGGAAACGCTAATTTTTCAAACTTCAAATTTTGAAATTATGATCCAGTGGCTAGATGCGTTGAGTTGAGGCGAGGAAGCTGGTGCAGTCAGATTTTTGAAAATCCAAATTTTACCCCTTCAAAATTGACCAACGGAATTCTGGACTGGTACTGGTTCTGGTTTCCTAGTTTTTTGGTACTTCTAGTTTTATGGTACCAGTGAAAACTAGGGTTTCACTTTCCGGGAGTTCTATCCACTGAAAAAGTGTGTTGAAGGTGCCAAAGAGTTCTCTGGGCTAGGGCGCACTTTTCTAGATGGTTTTTAGGCTAAAATTCCTCTCCAACAAAAAACCTTAATTTTCTTGTACGACAACAATGACGTTTTTTCTCATCCAGTGAAAGGTGTTGTCTTCAGCTTAGCTCTGATACCATGTTAATTTTTGAGCTATTATTAGGTTTCTTTTCAATTTACTAGATAACAATAGCATAGGTAGGATCATTGAGAGAAACACAATCACAAGATACACAACATTTATCCTAGGAAACCCTCATGGGGGAGAAAACCCAGCAAAAACTTCCTTAATATAGATAGCCAATACCATGCCAAGATAATAAACCAAACACTAGAGAATATCCTCCACTTAGCAATGCGCCTCTCTCTTCCTTCTTCTCCCGACTGCAGCTACCAAACTTGCGCATTGAGTGAGCGAATGAGTGAGTGAACAAATGAGGCGTTGTCTTCCTTTATTTATACAAACTGGTAGGTGTTGGAAAGGTGTCTCTTCACTGGGCAGGGCCAACTTGTCTTCTTAGTGGTTAAAACCACTTTAATTAGCCTGGGGGCCGACTTCTTAATTGGCACAATATATTTAGGGTTTGACCAATCCACAAGAGGGGATTTGGTCAATTACAATGCCCGACATGATCAATCCACAAAAGGGGATTGATCTAATGAATAATGACTCAATAATAAATAGAATACTCTTTGCAGTGCCAGTTACAATATTTCAACAGAATGGTCCGTCTCCCTGAGTTCACAGTAGTGACTAGAGTGGGGAGATTGGTACAAGACAAACATTTTCCCTAAGTTCACAGTAGTGGCCAGAGGGGGGGAAATGGTCTAGGACAGTCATTCTTCCTAAGTTCACAGTAGTGACCAGAGTAGGAAGAATGGTCCTCGTAGCCCATGGCGTGGCTTTCAGCATCTGTTGGGACAATCATTCTTCCTGTGTCACAGGCAGTGACCAAGATAGGAAGAATGGTCCCTATATCACTCTATTGAGTGAGTGACTTATGCAAGACTCGGTTGAGTACACTAAGTCCAACACATGACTTATTCAACATCATGCCCGATTACTTGGATGTAGTATGGCCTTGAGAGATGATGCAAACGATGATATATTTTGATGCCAGGATGCTACCAGATGATACTGATAGTGATGATGATGCTCGTGACTTGATCTGCATGATCATGAGATAGCCTGTGTGGTTATGATGATGCTACCTGTAGAATGGTTTACAAGACTATGTGAGCCTTTCCCATACCATATGAAATGGATGGATGTGTTTGAGACCATTACAGTTAATGTTGATTTTTCAATAAGCTAGGCTTAAGCATGAAGTTCATTCCTTTTTTAGCATTTTACTTAAACCATAAACAATTTGTTGCAGCAACCAAGATCACAAGAAGAAACACCATGCACAAGTACATAAGAAGAAGAAACACCAATAGAAAAAAAATATCCCATTAGTTAAAAAAAATCTGACCTCTAGATTAGATTATTAGCAATGAAAAATGACAATAAGAGGGTGGCGAAAAAATTAACATCAACGCTCAAGCTTCTTGTCCCATTAAAAAAAAAAAACTTACATTGGTTTATGGGCATGAAAATCATGGCAAAATGACCAAAAAAATAAGCAAAACGTAGGCAAGTAAAGAGCCAAGCAAACCGCATAAATCTATGAAAAAAAAGCATTAACATGGTGGGATTTAAATACATACCTATGGATGGAAGATTCAACATCAGTTGGCAAATGAAATTGAACCCTTGCTCCACTAAAAAATTCTTGATGGTGATGATGATGGTTGTTTATCCACTAAAAAATCCTTGATGGTGATGATGATGGTTGTTTAGCTATCTCCACAATGATTGAGGAAGACCAAAAACCCTTCTCCTTCCTTCTCCAACATCAAACAAGTGAAATGAGCAAAAGAAAATGCCCAAATCGGCTTTAGCCCCACGGACTTGCCACACCTGGCGACTTTTTGCATCAACTCACGACTTTTAGGAAAAAGCCGCTACGTACTCAAATTTTAAAAAATCGCGACTTTTCTGACTGATTTTTCGTCGACCGAAAAAAGTTGCGAAAAATTGCAAGCTTTTTCAACACTGGTCTCCCGCATTGGATCCGCTACCACAACTGCTCCCCAATCTACTTGACTGGTTGTTCCCTCTATCACTGAAGCAAATCCTACTATATGGCATGATCCCATCTTGGAAGACACCCTGCTCCTAGAAGCCTCCCTCTTCTAAGCATCCTGCCTGGCCATCTCAACCCATGATATCTTCTTGACAGTCTTGGAAGATGCCTCTCTCCCATCTAGACCTGAAGGTAGACTCCCTCTGAACGGATGACTCTCCCTCTAAGCCTGCTAACTCCCTCTGAACGGATGACTCTCCCTCTAAGACTGCTAACTCCCTCTGAAGTCAGACTCCCTCTGAGTCTCCTGGCTCCCTCTTAGGTCGAGCTACCTCTGAGTCTACTTAACCTTCGAAGTTACCTGCTCCCTGTCCATTGTCACTCAACTATTGTTGGTCATGGCTTGCATAGGCTGGCCCTTCTACCTATACACGTTGCTCTCTCTAACTCTAAGACCATTATTGTGTCTGAGCTAGATACCCTTCCATCTCGGAACAAAAGATGCATAGCCCTACTCCTCAATCACAGAGTCTAAGAACACACTCCCGGCACCCATAACACATTTCCACTCGCAACACATCTCCTAACTCCATCTGGAACGACATTGTACCAAATCCCTATACTACATGCTTGGTCCTCATACCAAGCTCCACGTGCATACCTGAGTCAGACATTGTGAAGCTCTAGAAAAAATCATGTGCCCCTGTCATATGTCGGTGGCTCCCAATGTATAAGAACCATGCAATCCTCCCAAGGCAAGCATCTTGCTTAGCCAAGTCATGACCATCCAATGAAATTCTACCCAAGTCCATCCAAGTCACGAAAAAATCTGTGTCTACACATGCTGCAACGAAACCTATGTCCTCTTTCTGAAGCAATCCCAAGTTGTGGTTGGACACTCAGTCTAGTCCACTCTAGACCTCTAAAACTCGTCTCTGCAAGTCTCATCCTCCTGGGTCAAATACCTCATACGTTGTCGCACCTCGACAATGTGCAACTCTCGGACCAGATGAAGACTATATCTCATCACACCGCCATCCACATGAAGCCATCACATCCGCTATAAAGCACCCGAGTTACACCCATTGCAACTCACTATGACAAGCCACTGAAAGTCCATCAACGGGGTCGGAAACCTGCCACACAACATATTGTTGCAAACCGAGCTCTTCACCAATCCTCCAAAACTCCCAACCTGCCACACCACCAAGCTGCAATAGTCCACAACTCTTCATATGAACGGTCTGCTCCATGTCTCAAACCAAACACCATCTAACATGTTGCCACCTGCAAGGCTGCAACAATCACTGTGGCTCCCTCTCAGAGCTAGCTCCTCAACACTACTACAACTCCCTCTTAGCGTTGTCACCTATTTAAAAAACTTAGATCCAACTACCCTTCTCAAAACCTCAAGCTCTGATACCATGTTAGATTTCGAAGTGCACCTAGACCGGTGCACACACACCTCAGGTCTGGTTTATGTTCTCAACAGAATACACAAATATTACACAATTTGAACTGTAAACATAAACACACTGAGATGCCTAACACCTTAGCACAGCGGAAGATAAAATGAGCAATTAGATCATACACAGGTACATAAGAATTCAATGCCCAAAATCACTTGTTCTTAAGCCAGAACACATGGGCTCCCGTACCAGGGACAATGGCCCAATTCTTATACAAAAGAATATGCCAAAAACACTTACAAACATTGTTGAAACCCTCCTTGGTTTTTGTGCCGATCCTGTTGTTCTGAGGCTGAGGGTTAGGGCATCCCTTTCCCCCCCAAACACTCCACTACCTCTGCAACTCCTTGCTCAAGATTGGTTGAGTCCTTCCAGCCCCTTCTTTGCTGCTCCAAAGTCTGCCCTCAGGGTGTTGTTGTAACAGCCTTCAACTTGCCCTCCAAGGTGTCCCAAAGACTCTGCTATATTAGTCCTCAAAGGTTGTCCAAGGTCTGCTCCAGAACTGTCCCAATACTGCTGCTTGTAACAGCTCTTTTCCTGCTGTTAGGGTGGCTGTTACAGCCCCTAAACTTGGTTGTAACAGCCTCACAAAATGTCCCAGGCCTGCTGTAACAGCTATCCCAAAGGTTGTTGTCCAAACAACCCTCACCACTGCCACTTAGATGTTGTACTAGCCCTAGAACATGAACTTGTTGCTCTCTGTTGTACCAACTGACAGCCACCTGTACCTGTTGTTCTATCCTCCTGGGCACCAGAGGCAACTTCTCCTAGCAGGGTTGAACCTTCCCACAGTCCTGCTGCCACCTTGTTGAGCTCCTTGGCTACCTGTCCTAGGCCTGCAGCAGTCCTAAACACCTCCAACAAGTAGGATGCACCCCTGTAGCAGCCTACGGCTGCCTCCTACAACCTTCTCAATCTGCGGCTAACCTCACTTAGGCTCCTCAAGCCTGTGGCTGATCTCAAACTGCTAGCCCAACCCTCCTAAAGCCCTCACAGCTGCCCCTTTACCCCTCCTACAGCCTCCTCTAGCCTCCGGCCATACTCGGCCCTCCTTCTCCTGCCTAAAATAGATGCAAGACAACAGACTAGGCCCTCTCCATGGCCGCAACTCTAAGGCTGAGGTCACCAATAATGCTAGACTGAAATTACCAAGCATTCACTCTAATGAGAAGTCACAATGACCTTGATCTCCTTTTATACAAGTCCAATGGTTGAGTTAGAAGCCCTTTTACAAACTCAACATTAAATTAGAATAATTTAATCATTTGTGTGGGTGTGAAGCCCCAACACAAACCCACAAAGCCCATCGTCAAGCCCATGAAACCCTAGCTCCATTCCAAGGGCATTTTCACCCCAACGAAAGTGTCATCTGGTGGGAACGAGGATTCTCACATGCCCGATACCAAGGCCACATGAGAATACCTGCCTGAAGCTACCAAACATCAACACATACTTAATATTGTGGTTGAAGATACTCAAAATCATTGTTTAGCAATTGAATGTTGTTTACTAACTCTAACCCTGGCAAACAAGTGAATTTAATTGTTGTTCTTATAAATGTTTGCTACAGCCATTAGGGCTTGAAGTAATTGCTGCATACTTACTTAATATTGCAGCTAAAGATACTCAAAATCATTGTTTAGCAATTGGATGTTGTTGTACTTGTTGAAGGCTAAGATCTTATGCAAAATAGTTCATTTTCTGGGTGCTTTTACCTATTGTTGTTACAAAACATTCGTTGTTTCTATACATTGTTTTACTTCTGTAAATTTGCAACAGAAATTGATTTTAATGATTATCTAGTGTCTAAAGGTGACTCATGAGCTATATAACTTGGTATTTGTCTATTATATGCTTTGGATTGTTTCTTGTCTCATACAGGTGAACCAATTACCTCGTTTTCCTCTTCACCCATCCTAGACCTAGCCTCTAACATCTAAGTGACCAAGATAGGAGGCTGGCTTGGCTAATCTTGCTACTTGATCCCTTGAAGTCACTAGGGAAGCCTCCCTTGCATTGGACCTCCTTCCATTGTTGAGTTTTGGGTACCTTGGAATGTGGTCCCCTTGTGGTTGTGTCTCTCTAACCACAAGAGGGAATTGATTAGACCCTTGTACTTTACCCTTTGTTCTAATTTCACTTCGACTTAGGAGATTTAAGTCAAAAGTGAAATTTTGTCATTTTAGGCAAAAGTGACAATTAATTCACTTTGTGGGTGAATTAAAGGACATGAGGCAAACTTAGAAAACTTAACCAAAAGTGGGTTTCTAAGTGAGATACTTGTGAGAAGATCTCACCCATTGATTAGAGATGGCAAGAGATGATCTTGGCCATCAATCTCTAGATTTGGCCTAAGGATGGCTACAGAGGGCGGAAGGGGGAAAGAGAGGCATCATTCTTGTTTTGTTCACTTGGAGAGTTTGGAGAGGGGCAAAGGGATGAGAATAGAAGCATTAGGTGAGGCTAGCCTGGGCGCCTTCATTCATGGAGGGCGCAAGCTTTGTAGGCACATGTTGGAGTGAGGCTTTTGCAGATCTGATTGGTAGTGGTTTGAGATAGCATTCAAATGAGATTTGCATGCAAGGGTTTCTCAAACAGCCAAAGGAAAGATCAAGGGCACATTTGTGGTCTAGCTTGGTCAAGGAAGGGAAGGGCACACTTCTTGGGCGCATTCTTCGTGGAGCTTGCTTGCATAGCTTGAGAGACGCTTGCAAAGTGTACAGGTTCCATTGTATTTACTTCCTTGTTGTATTCCATGCTTGAGACACTCCATATATATACATATACTCTAAACTGGTTTTCCCCGGGGGGATTTGTCCAGGGGTTTGTCCAAGGTCATGTTGACCAAAAATTACACTTGTTCATTTTTCATGTATGCTTAGTTGTATATCAGAAGTAGGAGCTTGTAAAGATCCTAGAGGAGTGTTGTTTGTTTTATGTTATTTGCATGTGCTAACATCAGTTCTAAAACCACTTGCAAGGGCACCATAAAAGAGCACTTAACCATCAGTTGGAAGGGAGTTTTCTTGGCAGAAATTTCAGACCTGTTTGTTGTCCTAAAACAACAGCAAGGACAGCTTTGATATAGTAAACTTAGAGCCCAACAAGAGTTCACAAGACAGGCCTGTTGGGCAGCCTTATAGTTCCTCAAAAATCTACATCCATCACTAAAACGAGGGAAGTATCTACTTAGGTGACAGTGGTAGAAACTTCCAATTGTTACACAAGATTTGGGATCTTGTGGAGGGCTTTGCACAAGTACAAATCCTATGATAACAAGGTTCATGAGGAAACCCTAGGAGCTAGATGTCAAGGTTCATGAGGAACCCTAGGAGAAGATAAGGGAAGAAAGAGATGTCTTGGATGTCCTTGGAGAGATTGCTCTTGTGTGATGCTAAGGTTTTCTCTTATGATGACTAGGGTCTGTGCTATACATGTAAACCCTACAGAAGAACATGGCATTGAAGATCATGACAATTCTTATGGTTGTTGTTGTAGCACTAGGGTTTCTACCCTAGTAGAAGACATGGAGAAGTGGAGCTAATGCCTTGCATAATTTTGGAGCCTTGAATTTTTGAGATATCTCGCTAGGGAAAGGTCATAGAGTTCTTATATTCTTAATGATCCATGGAGGTCTTGGTACTTGTGATGATGCAAGAGTGGAAGATCTAGGGTTTGAAGATTCAAACCCTAGGATGGACATGTAGATTTAGAGGCTAGTACTAGAGTTGTCTTGCAATGTTCTTGTGTGATGCAACATAGTTAGGGTTTGCAAACCCTAAGGAAGACAATCATGCTAGTGTGGAGAGCTTGTGTGATACAAGCTTGTTGTTGAAGCCAAGAAGGACTTGCCAGTATTGATTCTTGCTTGTTGGAGATCTTTGGTGGTGGCTAGCATTTTTGTGGTTTCCCTGGCTAGGGTTTTGGAGAGCTTGAAAGATTGTATCGGGTTTATAATAAAGCTGTGGTATGAACATGTACTTGAAAGATTATATATATGAACTTTCTAGCTGCCCATACTTGTGTAATTGCAGATTTTTCAGCATTCATTGCCTTTTTGATTGGGTAATTTCCAGCACTTATTGTTCATGCTGATTTGACATATTTAAGGGCTGAAATTGTTGAGTTATTTTACAAACATCTTGAAGATAATAGGGCAAATTTTCGAGTGATTTAACAAACATCTTGAAGATAATAGGGCAGATTTACTGCTGTAAATCTGCAGTAATTAAAGTGATTCATATCTGGCTTATGCTTGGAAAAGTGTGCCCTGAGGGCTGAAACTTGTTGGCATATGTTTGGTATCTTTTCTCTTGGGATGCCTAATGTGTTGGGTTGAAATGAGATGATCTGATGTTTGCTGCTGTAAATTAAAATTTCAGATCAGCCCTAAGGCTGAAGTTCACAGGGACTAAATCTGGGAAACCTCCAGTGTGAGGTGGAATTTTTCAATTTGCAATAAAAACCATAAACACAAATTCTAACATGCCCATGGATGTGTGGTCTAGCGGCCAGCAGCGAGGTGATCGGATTTGTATTAACACAGAGACCCGAGTTCAAAAGCCTAAAAATGGGTGCAGATGAGGCCAAGTGTGAGTCCTAGGTGATTTTAACGGCATAAAAACGCCCCTCAAGCACATCAGCGTAGCCAAAGGACACCTGTAAGTTACTATAAGCAGCATTTCCAAAAGGAAAAAAAAAAGAATACATTAATACAAATCATGCACATTATTTAACTTTGCACACTTCCAACATGCATATTAGCACAATATGATTGTGACCCTACCACAAAAACAGAAGATGCTTAAGAATAATTATATGAAAAGTATATTTTATTCTTATCAGCCTGAAAAATTACCCATTCAGCGTTGGTGGAGAAATTTGAATTCCATTTACACATTGACTGAGGTCAATGAGTTCAAAGGCTTTAGATGTCAATCTAGAATCACTGTCCAATGAGCCAACAGTAGATTTTAATTTTGATCCCTCCCATTGATCAATGTTGCGAGGGGAAATCTCTGAAGATGTCGCAGCAGTTTCATCTGATATATTCAGCAAGGAAGAGCTTTGTGAGGGCATATCAATAAAATCTTGTGTGTGATTAGGCATAACCGATGAAAACAGCTTCTGGATTGATACAAATTCGCCCACAACAGACTTTTCCTCTTCCAGCAAAGCAAGCTGCAATAAACCCAAACAAACCACTGAAATGCTATTCAAGTGGAAGTGCAATAACAAAACACACCATGGCCAAGAGGATAGCACAAAACCATTATAATTGTATAATGCCACTGATCATTCACTCACCTTTGCAGGGCCCTGGTCAAGAACTGCAAATTGGAGGGGGGCCCTCATGTTTAGACTCAAGTGCATGTGCTCTAGCATACTCTTAATATGGACTAAGTACACCATTTCTTCAAAGACCATAACCCTCAAAAAGTGTAATATGAAAGACTCCTGCGAGATAACCAACTCTTTAAATCATTATTTTAAAGAGTATCACAACAGAATATGTACATCGAACCACATAAAAATTTAGGAGAGGCATGATCAAGAAAGGTCAGTTGTTCCCACACTGATTTGGAATATGTATTGACAAACAACATGAATAATCCATTCAAGGCCATAGAGTTCATTTTATATTGCACAGTGCAATGAAAGCTAGCAAAAGAAGGATTGTGCTTGCCATATAGACCAAAGTATACAGTTTCTTCTTATGACCATAACCCCCAAATGCTCTAATATCCTGCAAGCAAACCACTGTCTGAAAATTGTATTCTAATCATAATCACAGCAAAAGACACATATAGGACCATATCTATGTTCCGGGAAGATTGGTTATTTCTGCATGGATTTGGAGTATTATTGACAAACCAAATAAATTAACAAAACAAGAATATCCATAAAACTTTCAGAGTCCATGTTATGCTGTGTTGGAGGAGCAAACAACGAGCTTCAACATTAAATATTAATATGTGAACTTTTGCATTATGTGGGCATATTATGTTAGTGTTGGATAACATTAGTATTAGTTACATGTGACCAATATATTACCATAAATATTAAATGTTAGCATTTGGCAGTTAAACCACCATAACAAGTCAAATGTCTTATAATTAATGTATCTGGGAAATGGTGTAAATGGGAGTGGAATTTGTTGGTATAGCATACAGGCTGCCTACCTAGGGATAGCCTTGTGATGTATACTTGCCGCAGTATTAATATTACATTGTCTACTCTCTGCAGTTCTGTGTGTGTTTCTTGTGAAGGTACTTGCACTTTAAATTTTCTTACATGGTATCAAAGTAGGTTCAAAGATGATTCCCAGTGTGACCCGTGATTGTATGCAATCCAGCAAAGGTTTGTCCCAATGTGAAAAAAAGATATCTCAAATTTGAAATGGAAACCACTGTTAAGGAATTAAGTCTATGTGGACTGTGTTGAGGAAAATGAACCTAGAGACATAAGTTCTTTAGTAACTACAAAAATATCCAATTCAAATAGGATAGGGAAGAGAAGATAAGATAATTTATTAATGTCCAAAAAATGACCACAAATAAGTCAATAGGACTGTTTGTTGATATTATGGTAGCTGAAGGAGGTATTAATGGGGATGGTTGCGGGGGAGGGTTATAGGAGTTACGGGAATGTGGGGGAGGGCTGTGGGTTAGACTGCGGCCAGGGAGAATGCGTGGGGCGTGGATTGCGGGGGAAGAAAGGGGGATGTGCAGAAATGTGAATGATCGGGAGGGGTGTGAGGGAAGATAGGTTATGGTGGTTTTTTTTTTGGGTTTTTTTTATTTTTTTTAATAAATTCAATTTTATTTTTTTTAATGAATTTGCAGCGGAATATTTCCTTCTTTTTATTATTATTTTTTAATGGAAATCTGAATAATAATTGTTCTTCAATAGATTGGTAAATTTGATCCTTTCAATTTTGGCAATAGATGCTTCTTTGGACTTTCAAATTTGCAGCAGAATCACCTCTTCTTCAACGAATTTTGAATTTCGAATGGCCAAAGGCTATATTTCTGGTCAAAGACCCAGAAAAATCAGAGAAACTTTGAATGGAGTGTGGTTGGCCAAAACTAAATCAGAGAAGCTCTGAAAAAAATTTGTGTGGCTAAAAGCCAATTCAGACAAAGTCTGCAAAGATAGTGGCCACAGGCCAGGATCAGAAAAAACGAAGCTCTGATACCAAATGAGACGAACAAAGTTCGATCACACAAGAATTATCCAAAATACTTGGAATATAACACAATAATCCATGTAGGAATAATGTATAAAATATGAATAATAAGATAAGATAAGATATATACAATTGAGAATGAGGGCTCGTTTATATACCCACGCAGGGGTGCCCTTAACCAATAGTCATGTCATTTGAGACATGTCCTTTCATTATTAATAGTTATTATTTATTAATTAATTATTATGTTATGAATTTTTATTTACATGTATATTTATGTTCATAACAATTAACCTCTACATGTAACCTTTGACGAGACTAGAATATTCCGGGAAGTAAGCGAAACCCTAAAACGTTGGATAGTAACCCTAGAAGACAAGTTAGCTCAAGAGAATATTTAATATGGAGTTATTAGCCTCTAGAAAGAGAAGTTGGCCCAGTCAAGTGAGATAGAGCAGTATAAATAGAGGGCGCTAGAGCTCATTTGACACTCGCTCACTCACAACTGCATAAGACTAGTGGTGAACAAGTTTGGAGAGGGAGTGCAACTGCAACTGCTGCAACTAGGATTTTGGTTTTTGGTTGGACTTGGTTTCTTGGTCACTGTTTGGACTTTCAGATTGGTTTCTGGTTATTCTTGCTTGGTGCGCTAACCTTGGTTGGCTATTGATCTGCTATCGGAATTATTATGTCTGTCAAGGTTAAGGTGCTCGGGGGTGGCCTTTGTGCATATGGTTGGGTGACAATATTGCTATATTGTCTATGGAAAAACAAGCACATCTCTTTCATTCTAACACTGCGAAGTACATCAGTGTTAACACAAAGTGGGAGCGCAAGGGCCACTCCTATAAAAGCAAGAGAATAGAAGATCAAATCTATAAAATCTAAGATCTAATTTCTAAGAGAAAAACACAAAGCTAGGATGCAGATACAAAAGTGTGAGTACTACTGAGACTTTAGAAACCTAGAGGAATGCCTTGTATGAGGGTACAAGGGAAAGAACATCAGCGTCCACTAGAGTTGTTGCCTGAAACTAAGGAGGGAAGTCTTCCCTCCAAGTCAGCAATCTCAGCATGTGTATCTCTCCTAACATCCAACATCATAGAAAAGAAGCTCTTGGTAGATGGCCAGCTAGAAGAGCTAGAAGAGTTGATATGTGGTGTATCTCATTGTCTAGAAGATGTTGAAATATTGTAACTTCGAAGAATATTCTAATTATATTTGAGTTATTATTTTATGGATCAAATCCCCTTTTGCGGATTGATCAAGTCAAGTCTTGTATAAGATCAAATCCCCTTTTGTGGATTGGTCAAACTATATTTATATGGTGGTATTTGTAAAGTCGGCCCCTAGTAATTATAAAGTGGTTTTAGCCACTTCTAGGAGAAGTCGGCTCAACCAAGTGAAGAGACACAACCCTAGCGCCATCTCACACTTGTATTTATATGAGAGGTCGGTGTCTCATTTGTACACACTCACTCACTCAACTAGTGCGCATATCTTGAAGGCAGTTGCAGTTGTTGGAGGAAGGAGAAGAGAGGCGCATGCCCAGTCTTGGTCTATCTTTGGTGTTTTGGTCATAGTCTTGGCATTGTATTGGCAATCTATTATTGAGGAAGTTTTTGCTGGGTTTTCTCCCCTATGAGGTTTTACCAGGATAAAATGGTGTGTACCTTGTGATTGTGTTTCTTTCAATGATCCTCTTTATACTGTTGTTTTGGAAATGCATTGAATGCTCATGTAATTTGGAAATAACCTAATAACAACAGTAAAAACTTAACATGGTATCAGAGCTTGACTGAATAGAGCATCTTTCACTAGGTATCTAGAAGTCACTATTGTCGTACAAGAAAATTATGGCTTTTTACTGAAGAGGAATTTTTGACCAAAAATCACCTTGGGAAGTGCGCCCTGCCCTAGTGCATCTTTTGGCAGCTTGAGCGAACCTTTCCAGTGGCTAGATTCTTCGAAAAGTCAAACCCTAGTTTTGACTGGTACCAGAAAACCAGAACCAGTACCAAAAGTACCAATCCAGAATTGCACAGGTCAAGTTTCAAGGGGTTAAACTTGGAATTTTCTAAAACAGTCAACTTCAGCAAACTTGCCTCAGCCCAACGCATCTCTCGGTAAGCTCAGTTTCATTTTTTGAGCACTTTCATTTTCTGGTCATTTTCTTAGCTCCAGGTCAAGATGTCTGGAAGCACCAAGCTTGTTGACAAGCTAGAAGGTGTGGAAAATTTCCATGCCTGGAAGTACAGAATTGGACTTATTCTTGAAGAGAATGACCTTGCAAAATTCATAAAAGAAAATGTACCGGAACACGAAGAAAATGCAGCCAAACAAAGGTATAAGAAGGATATGATTAAGGCTAAAAGAATAATTGCAGATTCCATTAAAGACCACTTGATCCCTCGAGTGTCTTCTAAGAATACTCCAAAAGATATGTTTGATGTCTATTATCCCCTATCCTAGGGATAACTAAGGTGATTATGTCTCGAGGTCCACAAGTCCTAGACATGGAGTACCGAGAGCCATATGACTTGAGCTTGGCCCTGGAGGGGCCATATTTTCTTCAGCGCCTCCTATCTATTAGCAACAGCAACATCCATCCCATCGGCCTGGTTCTGAAGTAGCAGTGGGTTTTGTTGCATGAGTTAATGAGTCTGGGTATCATGGTATGTGTCACTCTGATTCTCAAAACATTTGAATATGTGCATTGAATTCTCTTTTGTTTCATGACATTTGCTTGGAAATTATGCTCTTTAACAAGCATGAACAAAAGAAAGGATTATTGCACATTTGAGATGCATTTGTCGCAAGCATGAACACAAGAAAGGATCATCCCACATTTGAAGAACTTTGGACTTGATGTGCACAAGAAGAATCAAGGATTAATGCAAAAGAGAAACCCCAAAAGAAATACGATGATCAAGCTTTCACAACAAGGTTCAATAATTTCAGGAATAAGAAGAAGTTTGGCTCAAGGAAGAAACCAAATCAAGAAAAGGATATGTCAAAGATACAATGCTTCAACTGTTGAAAATAAGGTCACGACATGAACCACTGTCCTGAGATAAGAAAAAGGAAGGAAAGAGACGAAGCAACAATTGTCGAAGAAAGGGAACCCTCAAAGAAAGTCAAGTAGGATAAAACAGACTTCTTCTTCTAAATCAAGGTAACAATATTCTTCAAAGCTCTTGTATATATCATGCTTACATAGTTCCTATACATATCATGTATAACTATTTCTTAGAAGAAAATATGTTCAAGGAAAACAATACCTATGGAAGAATAAAAGGATAAGGATTGTTATTACGATGACTACAAGTCAAGCAATACACATGAAAAAGATGAAGTATGTTGACAATCTTTAGTAACAATTCCTGTGGAAGCTATTATATAAGTAACAACTACCAGATAAGCCGAAATCAGAATCAAACCTAAAGAGACCCAGAAGAAGTCAAAACAGAAAGAAGTCAGCAATCAAGAGGAAATTAGAAAAAGACTTCTGACACTTTGCAAAAGGTAATAAGGATGCAGACAGAAGCGTGGACTCTCTTAGACGGAAGGAGTTGATTACAGAATTCCAAAAGAAGAGCATGCATTCATGTATGAAGCAAGGATTAGGAGGGAGCTAATCCTAAATGATATGATCCATTGAGGATTATGAAATATCTGTCCTTGTTCCCATTGAAAGTAGCAGCCATGATAAGTAGCACCTGTTCAGAAGAAGTCTTCTTCGAAAAGAAGCCTCAAAGTATCCTTGGTTGTCCATCTACATCCATGATCCTATGATGAAAGGAAGAAGTTGGAATCCTCAGGG
>ML803818.1:154016-167975 GCA_009831015.1 Picea engelmannii | reverse complement strand
GAATCCTTCTTCATCTTTTTGTAGGAGCACCGCGACGATAGTATGTTCAGAGGCAAACAAGAAGATAAGAAAATCTTTTAGATAATCTGGGCTTGCTAACACAGGTGCCTTTCTTATGACTTTTTTAATATGCGTGAATGATGCTCTAGCCTCGGTTGTCCAATTTACTCCACTATCCTTCTTCAACATTCCTGTGATCAATTTGACAATCTCAACAAAATTGGGGATAAACCTTCGTAAAAAATTTATTGTTCCTAAGAAAGATTGAATCTCTTTTACATTTCTGGGAATATTTATAGTATTTATTTCTTCAATCCTCTTAGGATCAATCCTGATCCCATCTCTAGATACGATATGGCCCAGAAACATACCTTTTCGCATAGAGAAATGTGATTTCTTTGGGTTCAGAGACAGACCAAACCTGCGACAATTTTCAAAAGTTTGTTTCAGATGGATCAAGTGTTCTTCATCGGTTTTGGAAAAAACCATCAAATCGTTGAGGTAAATGACTACGAACTTGTCTCTTTCTCCTACGAAAGCGATGTCCATAGCGCGCTGGAATGTAACCCCTGCATCCATCAAACGAAACGACATTTTGTCATACATAAATGTACCCCATGGCGTGGTGAAAGCAGTCTTTTCCCTGTCTTGTTCATTCATGGCGATTTGGTTATAACCAGAGAACCCATCTATCATAGACATTCGATTTGATCCAACTACTTTCTCTAGTACATGGTCCATCTTGGGCAGCGGGTAATTATCTTTGAGAGACGACTTGTTTAAGTTTCTGAAATCCACACACAGTCTGATTTCCCCATTCTTTTTCCTGACTAGGACTAGGTTAGCTACCCAGTCCGAGTATCTCAGAGGTATGATTATTTTCGCGTCCAAGAGTTTTTTAACTTCCTTTTCTATCACAGGTAACAGAATGGGGTTAATTTTTCTAATCTTTTGCCTAAACGGTTTGACCCCCAGCTTCAAAGGTATCTTGTGATCAATAATGGAAGTGTCATACGTTTTCAATTCATCGTAGGACCAGGCGAAAACATCTTTATACTGTCTGAGCAGGTCTTTATACTTGAATTTCGCTTTGGGAGGGAGGAACTTGGATATTTTTACTATGCGGGATTCTTCTTCAGTTCCTATATCACAGTCCTCCACTTCTTCTGGTTGGTGCTGCAAAGTGGATTTTATAGGTACATCATTCTGATCAAAAAGCCTTTCCAGCGGAATCAATCCTTTCAGAATCTGATTGCTTTTAAGGACCAACATATGATGATCTGCAATTTTTTCTCGGAAGGTTTCAGGGTCTTCCCCTTCTTGCATGATCCACATTGAGTCGTTTTGATTTTCTTGGTCAGCGTGAGTTTCAGAGAATTCGCCTACTGCTGCAAGGAATTTCTTAATTTGTTCGTCATCTTCAAAGACTTGCCAGTGTCTGATATTGTCTGGTATGGAGGGTTTGTATCTGATTTCAATGTGATACTTCAGTTTGAAGGTCGTGGGGGGAGAGAAGGTTGAAGCTGCCTTTGCCAATGCATCAACATGTAGATTCTCTGCACGAGGAATAAAATGGATATTCACGGATGAGAAAATTTTTTCCATGAGATCCCAAGCACAATTTCTATACGCTCTTAGTCTGGGATGCCTGGCTAGGTACTATCGGTTTACTTGTTTGACTATTAATTCGGCATCACCATATACTTCCAAGTTTCTTATATTTAGCTTTTTGGCAGCCTCTAATCCTAAGATCAATGCTTCATATTCACATACGTTATTAGTGTAATCTATGTCCCACTGCAAACGGTAAGAGAAAGGAACAATGAACTTACCTTCAGGCGCCACTAAAAGCACTCCAACACCTGCCCCTTCAGAAGATAAAGCACCGTCAAAATACATTTTCTAGACACCCGTATTACACAACTCTTCAGTCATGAGGTTTAAATCTTCTTGCTTTGTATCGATTTCCTCTGGACAACCATCCAGACCATCATCACAAGACAAGATGCAATTTCCTAGATCTTGGTCTGCAATGTAAATAGGGAAATTGTTTGGGTTTTGAGGGTCACTGACCGTATAGGCTAATCTTGTTTCTCTATACAACCAAGTGAACTGACCACCGAACACAGGGATTGTGGCATAAGTCATGTCCAATTGTAGGGAACCCCCCAACTTGGCTCCCCATGACCTAAATAACAGCATGCCATACTTAGGGGGGATGTCTGCGATAACCACATCCATCAGGATACTCTTAACCGGGACCTGTGCCAGGGTAACTACCAGATCCTTTATCATCCCCATGCATTTAACCTTCCTCGAGTCAAAAGAGTAAATATTTCCATAAGGTCTTGTGATCTGGAGCCCCAGTTTCTCCATTATAATCTTGGGCATAACATTATGGGAAGCTCCGGAGTCTAACATACAATTATGCAGCAACTGATCATATACGTTCAGAGTGATATAAAAGGGAGTGATGTTGTCTTTGGACCCTTCAAAATGGGGATCAAAAGTGATGTTAGGTCTATCATCTTCCAAGTTTATAACATCAAACTGGCTTTCTAGTTCAGAGACACCTATCATTTTGATAATTTGTTTGCGATAACAGGGGTTTTTCGCTAATTCCACCAAAGGGATTGGTATCTTAATTTTGTTTAACTCATTTTCAAAACTGAAAGCTCCGCTCACTCTATATGTTCCTTCGGTTGAGACTTACGAATTCTTCGTTTTTGAATTATTTGTCTGAATAGCTTTATCACTCATGGTCCTAGTTGAAAACATAGCCTTATTTATGGGTTCGGTTCCCTGTGTTTGAGTTCCAACTTTTTCCACCTCGGACTCTTGAGCACTTACTAGTTTAGTTTTTTTGTTGAGTGATAAGGTCTGGTCCGAAGGAGGCTTGTAAGATTGACCTCTCTGAAGGATTTTCTTGGGTTGATTCGTTGAGGTAGGCTTACTCTTAGATCTCAGGTTGTACCTCGGTTGAAAATCAGCCATCATTATCTCAAATTCTGGTTGGGATTCACAGATCTCAGTGTGATCACCCTCTTCACTCTCATTGGGTGTTTCCAGGATATTTAGATATTTTTCATAGTCTTCATGAGTCAGATATGGTTGACTACAGTCATCACCGAAGTTCGTGACATCATTATCTGAGTCCTCGAAGTCTTGAAAATCGTTAGCTCCTATAAAATTTTCATTCTTTAAGGGAGCTTGTATTTTTTGATCTTCATTTTTTATTTGTCTTTGTTGGTTCGGGGGATTTGGGTTCCTCTTGAATTCTTTTTTGGGGTAAGAGTCAGCCTTGTGCTGTTCGAGTTCCATTCGAGCTATTTTATTTTATAACTCTTTAATAACTCTAGCCATATCGTCCACCCTATCGTCTGAGGATCTATTGGACCCTGAAGGACCTACTTGTTCTCTAAATCGCTTGGTCTCTCAGTTTCCAGTCTCTAATCTAGCCTTAAGCTTACCCGAAGCCATCATATTAGATTCTATTTCTACTGCATCGTCCTGCATATGGTTTAAGGTGGCTCCCCTTCGTTCTCGCAAAAGTAGTGCGAAATTCGGCTTGAAAGCTCTGAAGAAAGTCACTTTGGCCGCAGGTTGGGATGGTTTGACCTCAGCTGGGATTTTATTGTACAATTTGTTGAATCTCTGAATGAATTCCATGACTGTTTCTGAGTTCTTTTTCTTCAAAGACCCAAATTCGGTTAGATAATAGAGATGGTCTTTTCGCTCGCCACATTGTCTGAGGAAAGCGTCTTCCAAAGCGTCATATGACAGGATAGAAGCTGCGGGTAGGCTCTGAAACCAAGCTCAGACCTGACCTTCAAAAGTTTGGACAAGGAGTCTCGAATATACATCTTCGTGTTCGACACCGAAGACATTTGCGAATTGGTCGAAAAAATTAATATGTTCGGCCGCAGTCAGATCCCCCTCTCTGGTGAATTTTGGTAAATTTTTTATGTAATTTTCTGGAAGATCGTGTAGGGGGACGGGCAATACTAATGGAGTGTATCTGGCTGTGACTTTCGCAAAAACTATGGGAGGGGGGGAAGGCCCTTGACCTCCACCTCCTCCTAGAGGGACTCCTCCCCCTCCTCCTTTGATAAACCCTTCGCCTCCTCCTATAAAACCTTCACCTCCTCCTCCGGTAGTTGCCATCGTTGTTTGTAGGAAGTTATAAAGGGGGTTTTGGAAAATTAGAAGGGAATCTTTATTTTCTTCGCGAAGAGGAAAATCCGATGAGGAAGGATAAGGAACGCGAGGACTCGGATCCTCAGATTTGCAAGAGATGGGATCGGGAAAACCGATGGGTGTGAGAAATGAGTGTGTAACACACTCTTCAGAATTTGGTGAAGTCGAAAAATTCAACTGAAGATAAGATGGTATTTTAAAAGCCGATGAACCTTGAAGAGGGCCCTTTCCCCTCTGTACTAAGGGGATTGTTGGATGAATCTCACACTTAATTTTGGAGTAGATTGGCGTTGAATGTTTAGCGTCAAGGCGAGGACTAAGTGAATTCGAGGGTTCATAAGGACTCTCAACCTCTAGTGATGGGGTTTCAAGTTGGTAAGCTGCAGCGGTTGGCTTAAAAGAGCTTCTCGTCTTTAGAATTTTTTCAGGATCGGTAACGGGCGTTATCTGCTCACCATCCGGGTTTTGTCTGGTATTTCTTCAAACGAATGCTAGTTTATTTCTTCGTGGAGTCGCCAAGTGAAATATAAAAAGACTTAAAAGGTGTGTACTCTTTGTTCACTATCAAAGGGTAACACTTTCAACGAAAAACAAATGTCGTTTTCCCAGGGAAAAAGATTTCATAACTTCCTTCCCCGACAACGGCGCCAAAAAGATGTTGTTCTTGAGTCTGTACTTAAGGCTTAAACGTACAGTGTCAAGGCATCCGAAAGTGGGTGATAGGTGTAGAGGAGGGAAGTGTTAACCTTCGGTAAAGGAAACTAGGGAAGATTCCTATGTTGGCGTTGTCTAGCTTCCAACTGTTCCCGGATAGTTATGTCTTGTTCAATGGCTGTCCATGATTGTTCGAGTTCGGCCCGGTTAGTTGTCGTTTTAAGAATGGTGTCGAAGAGGTTTAAGGCAATGTGTGTTTGATTCAGTAGTCCAGGTTCAACGTTAGGTTGATTTGGTATAGGAACTGTCATGGGGGAACAATAAAGGTATGAAAGACTTTAAGAAAGGTTAAGTGTTGTCTCAGTTTGGTCTTATAAAAGAGAACTTACGGTTGCAGAAATAAAATATAGATGCAAATCTAAGGCTCGTTCCCATAACTGTATCATATTTTAGTAAAAGGTGTGAGATGGGAGAAAAACATTTACAGTATAAGGTTCCTTCCAGGGGAAAATATCACGACATAAACGGGAGAGGAAGATACGTAAGAAAATAACCAATGTAATAAAGAATATATGTAGAATTCTGAAAATGCAGATTGGTCTTACACCGCTGATAGCTGGTGCAGAGGAAAGACAATAAACAATTACAGAAAACCCAAATTCATTCATTATACTAGTGGTCGTACTAAAGTATAACGAAGCATATCAATTATGAATATGAATTGAAATGGAAAAATGAGAAACAAGGAAGCAAACTTGTAATACAGTAGTGACGGAATTGAGAATCTCCAGATCTGCTTGTATTAACTCTCAATGTAAAACTCTATTACAAATGACACAAAAGGTCCAACCTTGTTTATTTCTTTCTGTGATATATTTATACAATTTTACAAATCAGGTAGAATCGCAACAGTCAAAAAAATTCGGTTACAACAGAGAGGAGTGCAATCGCTCCATTTCTCCTACTCTGTCTTCACTTGGTGCCAGGTGTTTGTTGTTGCGAGAGCCCGGTATAGGCGATACATCTTTCCACAAGCTGAGATATGAGCCGTGATGGTTCTGCTTGACAGCTGGCCTCGACGAAGTAACATTCTTGGGCTAACTGCTGCAGCTTGTCCTCCATTTGTGCGTCGATAATGTCGAGGGCACTTAGTTGCGCGCTGGGTTTGATCATGTACTTATCAACTCGGACTATGTCCACCATATCCATCTGAGAGATATCAGCCGAATCTCTCTCATCCTTATCTTTCAGATCAAGTGAGATATGTTCCACATTCATTTGCATCAACACTTCGGCATCGCCTCCGCTGTCAATGCCCAACAACTCGCCGTCTATAGAATTAAAGGCTTCTTCTAGAGAATTGGTTACCTTTTGGGCTTGCTCTTTTCCCAGGGCGATGTTGTGCTCCCAATCCTTCAACATAATATGTCCTCGGGTTTTCTCCGCAATGGTGAACCTGGGAGTACCCGTCGAAACCCAGTTGTTCGTGGCTATTACCGCCTCCTGGAAGGCGACCTGGGCCGCTCCTGCATCCCTTTCTCTGCCCGACAAGTTCTCGGAAACCTGATTGATCAATAGACATTTTTCCCGGATAGCTCCCACCTTGGCGAGCAAATTCTGTTGTGCCGAAGAGATTTTGTTCCGAATCTCGATTGCTCGGGATTTAAATATCCCAATGTCTATCATTTTGTTCTCGGTGATCTCTACCCGAGCCTGCAACTGTTCAATCAAACTCCTCTGTTGGCTCGCCTGCATCCGACCATCCCGGACCACCACCTGTGCTTGCTCAAGCTTAGCTTTGAGCACCTCTATTTCGTTTTTGTCGGCCAATATGGCCTATTCTATTTCCACGCTCGCCTGACCTTTATCATTCTCTGCGGCTGTGTCCAATCTGGCTTCAA
Source organism: Picea engelmannii (assembly GCA_009831015.1). Taxonomy (NCBI): domain Eukaryota; kingdom Viridiplantae; phylum Streptophyta; class Pinopsida; order Pinales; family Pinaceae; genus Picea; species Picea engelmannii. The sequence continues at coordinate 161,223 of ML803818.1, read as the reverse complement.
GAGTCCTGATGAGGCGATTCTTTATTTTAAGTTGGTTCTTCAAAATCCCGACTGAGAATTGGTTCGCCGAGGCATACACTCCTAGCGTCCCTGCGATCTCAGTGGCGAATTGCTCGTTCTTTTTATCTTTTCCATCTGTCATAACTTTATACTTTTTGGCGGTCGACTCACCTTCCTGGTAGAATTCTCTTTTTACGACTGCTTTTCTCTTTTTATCAAAGAAAAATTTATTTGGAGGGAGTTCCTCTGCTCTTATGGGCCTCAGCTCCTCATTGAATATCCATCCTTCTTCGATATTTACCTGCTTCGACTGCAAAGGGGTGACAGATGTGATGGGCTCTCCGACCTGTTTTGCCAATTTTCCTGGGGTGTCGACCGGGTTCTGTTTCTTCGGTGGTTTTGGGGTTTTTATCTCTGTCTCTGGATTCTGTTTCTTAGGCAGGTCCAGAGTCTTTTCCTCTGCTTCTGGACCCTTCGTTCGCTCCTCCTTATCCTGGTGTTTCCTTGATTCAGGAGTTGCATATTTAGAACCTTCAGCCTCCTTTAGTTTCACCTTCAAAATACCTGGACCTTCACCCCGCAATATAGCAGGGAGACAGCTTCACCGTTGTTCTTGGAATTTCAACACCTTGGCTCTATCCTCGGGTGCCAAGGATTGGATCCGAGCCATAATTTATTAAAAGACTTTGCTCCTCGAAAAATGTCATCCGGGGGTGAATTCTCATGCTCAAACCTTTTGAGCCCACAATTAGCTAAATGATTGCTTACGACCCTCTGTGGATTGTGTTTCTTATATTCGATGGAGACCAAATTTAGGTCTTCCAGGGTTGCAGCCTCGGCTTTGGCATGCCCGAAATCTAATAAAGAATAAGAATTCAAACGAATGGGAAAAGACGACCAAACCTTCTTCGAGTACCCTTTGAGCTCTTTACTTACTCCGCCAATTATTGTCTGGCGGGTGACCTCACGACAAGCCAGCTTGTCAGGAATGAATAATGGCAGTGCATGTGGGGGAACAGAAGCCCCATAAACTCTGAGGTATGAAAATTCGGCCTCCACGTACCAATCCGCTATGCTGCTAATGTTTGTTGCTATGTTGTTCGAGATATGAGGTGGTGGGTGACCAAAGATGGCGACATGCAGGGGCACCATCACCCAGTTGAAAATTTCATACGCGAAATTTTCTGCTTTGTTCTCCCATAGTTTGTCATGATATACATGTATGGGTTTTTCTTGGGCTGGAGTCCAACCCCAGCTCATCAATGGGAATGGTGTCATTGAAAAGATTGCGTCCATGATGTATGCAGACATGAAGAACGATGACACCTTCCCATTCTCCTTCTGCTCCCAATACTCTGTGACCCGATTTGCCAAGCTATCCGAAAGCAACTTTTCCCAATTAAAAGAGCAACCTTCTGCGACCCAAAACATAAGAGGCACCCATGCAAGGAAAAAATGCAATGTGTCCTCTCTCCCATATAACCAGCACGTCATCATAGCCACATATTTATACTGTGGCTCCAGCGAAGCGATTGAATAGACACCATGGTCATTAGATCTGAACTTTGCGGTGCGTGAAACCCAATCCTTTATCAAACCTGACATGGTTTTATCATACTTTGTGCACTCCTTCTCCTTGAATTCCTCCAGGAACTCAGCGCCATATGTGTAGTCGAATGTCATGGGTAGCTTATACATGGTTTGCATATGCTCAGGCCTAAAATTCCCTAAGGTAACTCTATGTTCGTTCATGATAGTCCTGGTTGGTAAGTCTACATGATCTAACGCCCATCGGACCATGTCTTAATATGGAAACAACCGTGGCCTGGCTGCTACCCTGTGCATTCTGGATTGAACGACTATTTTGTACTTGGTGTTCATATCATCTCTTTCGTTGTCATTGGAGTCGACATTTCTAGGCGAAGTATCAGAGACATTATCCGAGCCTTGTCCTGCAACCTCGACATTCGCCTTTGTTACTTTTCGTGGAGCCATGGTTGAAGCTTGCGTTTTATCTCTTCTGCGATAGAACTGCGTATACATACTGTTAGCGTCGGAAGTCACTCCTGGATTGCTTGCAGGAGCAGAGCCCGACACCCATCAGTTTTCATGTCACGATAGTTTTTATAGATGATCAGATGGGTAGAGACTCGAGGAAATATCACTCTAACTCAGGGACTGGGTCCGGTATGTAAAGAACAAAGGAGGTCTTGGTCTAAATTCAACCAGTGAGTTAAATAAAAGATGAGCAGGAGGAAGACTTAGTAAGGAAGGTGAACAAACAACTTTAGGTGAAAGGCTTCCAGCGGTTTGCAGGGGAACAACTCTAAATGCAAGATCCTCTTGGTTTAGGGTCTCAAGAAACTGAAAGGGGACTTGAATGGATCTTCCAATTCCAAGTCACTCAGCGCTGGGAAAATCACAAGAACTGATTAGAAACAATGTAACTTCTACAGTGATCCATTCCAACATCATCCTATAACATCTACAACTCGACTGGATCCTCCAATTCCGAGTTGTTCTAACACAGTTTGAACAGAGACATGAAAGAAACTGGCATTCATAAGGAAAGAAGTCTCAAAGGTTCATATATAACCAGAGTAACAATGCTTCATTAAAGCTTTACAACCGGGAGCTCTGCTCAACCCTCTCCCCTTCCAAAATTACAAAGACTGAGTCTATATACTCAGGAAAATTCACCTCACAGAGGTGTGTCCAGTCACCCAGGGCTTGATGTCTCTTCAGTCAAACTCGTACTGATATCTTTCTTTAAGTGCCATCTTAACTACGCATGGCTCCTGTAAGGAGGGTAGCTGAACCATAAGTGTTGGGCCAGCGTGTGCAGAATTCTCTGTCGAGTTGAGGACTTCGGCATGGCGTCTTTGAAAAAATTGATACACGGGACTTCTTCGGGCAGACGGCCTGCCAAACCCTCCATCCCCTCACTTAATGAATGAAAGGAGGTTTTAACCATCCGCTCTTGTCGTTATTTATTCCAAGCGAGAAATAGTATGGAGATCGGATCCGATGGCGCTTGGAGACCGTGACGATCCTCTCTGTAACTGAACTTGGCGCTTCGACTTTCTTCACGCAGCTCCTCTCATTTTCCAAGTGACCATGGACTATGACCACGTGCCTATTCCCATGGCGCTTTTCGGCGTTCGCGAATATGAAGGGGCTGATCCTTGTTGATCGAAATCGCGATGCGCGATATGCCAAGACAGCTCAATCTGTTGCCACACGTCTCTTTGAGATCTGACGGTCTTGAACTCACCTGACGCTGCCATGGGCCCGTGTCCGGGACTTTCCTGACATCTCGTGCATCGTAACATAACGGAGTTGCCTTTTGCACCTTAGAGTCGCGAGAGGCGAAATGCCGAGATGGCTCAGTTTGCCGCCAGATGTCCCCTCTGGATGGACGGCTGAAAACACTTCGTGAGACTGCGGGCCCCAGTTTTTATGATTTCGGCGCTATTAGGGTTCGGGGTTTCGCGATGTTGATCAACACAAAACTCTCACCCCATGAACCCCCGATCGCCGAAACGCCGACATGACCAGATCTCGTGCCACGTGCCCTTTGGGATGAGCGACTGTCATTCATTCCTGAACATGCTACGGGCTCCATCCATGCACTAACCTTGGTGCAGCTTTGCTGATCGCGATTTCCCACTCACCGCTGATTTGATTCTTTGGATACATCCTGGACGTTGAAATCGGAGCGCTCGCTCGCTTGACCTGGGCCCGAAATGGATCTCTTTGTGTGCTACGCTTGGGCACTTATCGCAATCCTACAGACCTGTGTACCTTTGTGCCCCAATACCACAATTGTTACTAACACATACAGAAGTTAGTTTACTTAGAAGTGATGAGCTCTGCATGCTATGAAAAATGCATAATGAAACGCAACTCTTACATATATTTGAAAAAACGGTACCTTTCAAAACAAGCATGTCCAATCATATTTAGAATTAAATTTACGCCGTAAAATCCGATACTACATTTATAGATTTACCCTATTTCCCCATTAATGTCATAAATTTTGGCGGTTTAAAAGTCAGTTGGTGTATGGAGAGAAAAGGTTTCCTCGGGAATCATGCAAACCTTGAAACGCGGGATATGCCTTTATTTAGTTTAATTAATCCAATCTCGCCAACGTTAATCAATTTCTCGCTATTCGTTATATCGTGGATTTTCTTTTAACATTTTGAGTCTCCAACTCCCGAGACCGCAAGGACCAAATTTGGTTTAATTAAAGGTAATCGCGATTTGGGGCATAATTAATTTATAATCATTTTATTTGCCATATCGCAACTCGAAATTTCAAAGATAAGTTTCTGGGAGATTTATATGCCGAGTTGCGAAACCGCGAGGCTGCGATAACAAGGCTTAATTAAGGGGAAGGTGATATTGGATTAAGTGATTAATTAATCCTGTTATAATTACATCGTGACTTCGTGAGTCGGGGTTTAGACGCCGTAACTTTCGAAAAAGATAGTGTCGAGTAGCGAAACATCAAGAACAACTTTAACCACGGTTAGCTTTTTTTCCTTTAATCCTTGACCATGGTTATCCCAAAAGGACCTTGTGTTCTCGGCTCTCGGGGCTGTAAAAATATAAAATTGGGTTTGGCGAACGCCGAGGCGCGAAACCTCGACGACGTCTAACTATGAGTTAACAAATTTTACTCTGGTTACTGCCTTGAGTGAAAATACAAAACAACTTCGCCGTTTCGTGACTCGGGACGGGTGAATTCATGAATTATAGTATCCGACCTGCGAGATCCCGAAGTAGAACAAAAAGATGGAACATTCTTACGAAAAGTGGGACTGTTTCGAGAGAAGAAAAATCATCGTTTCTTGCATGATCAAGCTTCAGAGATCATCGATATCTCGGAGGGAAAAAGAAAACCATCTTTAGATTTCAAGCATCAAAATGAAAATTGTGACAGGCTAAAAAAAAACCAAGGGCGGCTCCAACACTTCCTATACTATAATCAAATCCCCAACAAAAATAAAATAGGTTGAACACAATACAATGCACCAACCTAAAAAAACAACGTTTCTCTACAACACATGCAAAATACTTCACTTCTCCCTAACTTTATACCCACACTATCTCCATAACATCAATCAACTACAAAACAAGGTAAAAAATACAATCCAGGAATAGGGAAACACTAAATAAAAATCATGACCTAATTTCCCACACAAGCATTGAACATATACAACGTTGATTGTGTCAGTGATACTCACCTGCCACTGCCAAGATGCACAATACATAGCCCCATCTAGAAGCGCTATATGTTCATAGCAAAAACCCGAGGGAAAAATTCAGAATGGCCATTTTTTTGAACCATATCTGCCTACACTACAATCAAACCCCCAACAAAAAATAGAACATATGCAACACAACGCAACTCATTGTTGGGCCATGGAATTGTCATCCTTTTACATCATCTTTCGCCTACTTTCAATCCCTTATTGTTTACCCATAACCTTGTATTAATGCTTATTAATAATTTTTAATGCGTATATGCGAGATTTAGAACCAAGGTGTTTTCCATTACATTTGTTTAGTATTTCATATGAATTACAGTTAAATATTAGAGAGTTAACATATTATGCACTTATCTTTGAAAAGGTGGTATAGTTTGTTTTGCAGAATCAATTACCACTTGTCGTTACTCCTATTGTTACTCTAAGCCACTTATTGCAATGCTTATAAATAAAGATCCACGAACTGGGTACTTGAAATTTTTCATGGCATTATTAAGTAAATATAAGCATATCCTCAAAATATATCAAAAACCCAGATCACACTTTTTGAGAAATCGACATTTTACTATTTGTTGTTACTTATAGTGTCGTAGTTGATGTTACACCGCGAGACAAATTTGTAATCCATGAAAATCCAACTTCAACCATCAAGATATTCCATGAATTTGGATTAGAAACAATCATCTTAGATGAGAAGAGAATATTAGAACCATTACTGAGACTAGTTTGATTAGTTTTGGATTATTAGCAAAGATCTTGTAATTATTTACTAATTGGTTTTTAATTTCTACTTATTAGTAAATTGTTGTAACCACAAGAGAAACTTCTGGATATGCATTTATTGATTGTTATTTTAGTTTTAAACAAACTCATGTATAAAAGAGAGTTCCTTCTTTATTCTTGGGGGGGACTCTTGGAGCAATAGTCCAAACTATGATGGAATAAATTATATTTCTTTGAGATCTTGTGCTAATGTAGATTATAACTTTGATATTTCATAGTATGTTTATTGCATTTTCAATTAAGTCAATTCCTTTGAGCATAGTGTGAGTTTCAATTAATTTTCTTATGTTGTAGATTAGTGGCAATACTTTTTTTTACATACGTATGTCGATCAGGAAGTAAATATTTTATCTTGATTTATTTAATTTCTCGCAAGTGTGTTTCAATTCCCGCAAAGTGTTTACTTTTTCACAAGTGTGTTTCAATTCTTGTGAGTGTGCATTCCTAGAATTAGATTGTTGTATTTTCTTCGAGAGACAATTGATTCATACTCATGATACCTACAATTGGTGTTTTTTATTTTACAACATGTTTGTTTCCTTTTCAGAACATATGGATTTTATTTTCCTGCCGAGTGGATTGCCTTTCTTTTATGCAAGTTAAGATTTACATTCTCTTATAGTTAAATAGATAGACCTACTTTCTCGTTATGTCATGGGGTGTGTAAAACAAAGTAGATAGATCCATCAATCAATGCTTACATGTGTGGTATGATTTACTTTCCAGAATTGTGTCGTTTCTTGCAAATATTTGAGAGGTGTTCTTCGCTTTTGATATCTTGTTGACTGGTTTGATTTACTTTACTGCAATGCATATTATATAGCCAATGCTAGAAGAGAAATTGTATCCCACATAGACTTTGCATCGTAACTTTGAAATAAACAGATGCAACCTGGATTGATAATTAATGCATTGAGTAATTAGTTATTTTAATAAGCAATTAATTTTCCCAACACTCACCAACCTAAAAGACATTATTTCTCTACAACACATGCAAAATAATGAACTTCTCCCTAACTTAACACTCGCACCATCTTCATATCATCAATCAATTGCAAAAAAATATGAAAAATACAAGCCGACAACATGGAAATGCAAAATAACAATCATGACCTAATTTTCCCTAGCATGTAGCATACAATGCACAA
>ML803818.1:101903-121840 GCA_009831015.1 Picea engelmannii | reverse complement strand
CTTGCCTCTTATTTATACTCTCCAAGTAGCTTCCTTAAAAACATCTTCTAGGTCACTTTGCCCACTTTCCTTATTTTAGGGTTAACCCACTTCTAATTTCTCCATTAAATTTATTATTTAAATAATTTATTTTGTATTCAATTAGAATTATAATACTCTCATCACTTCACTGTATTATTTTCCTTCTAAAATCTCTTAAACCACTTTCACTACTTTGACCTTTTAGGGCTTCTAGATGACATAAGAGGGTCCTCCAACTTCGTAAAGCCATAACTCTCAAACCGTGAGGAGTTATGTGACGTTCCACATACCACAAGAAATGAAATTACATGTAACATCCATATAGAATAGTATTACCTGCAAATATATCAAAACGCATACCATTATCCATCAAACAAACTTGGGTCCATTACCCAAACCTGGGTTCTCCAACTTCTCATGGCCATAACTCTCTAACCGTGAGGAGTTATGTGACGTTCCACATACCACCGGAAATGGAATGCCAAGAAACATCCATATAAGATAGTTTCACTAAAAAATTCATTGACCTTTATCTCATTATTCCACAAATAAGCATGGGTTCTCTAACCATACTTCTAGGATAACTCAATCCGCAAAGCGCCTTCCCGTGAGGGATTTCACCATAAGGGGACCACTTTGGAGTTCATCCATTTCTACTTATTATCAACCATGACAAGACAATAACGAGTCATCTTTACATCAAACAAACTTGGGTCCATTACCCAAACCTTTGTGCTACCGAGCTTTCTTCAAGGGCTGACATCAATGACAACCAACCTTAATCAACACAGGGAAGGTCATACCTTCCGACATTTCCCAAGAAATGAAAGTGATGAGGATGAACAACCAACTAAAGTGGAACTCATAGCCCTAATCTTGAGCTTCACGGTAGTCTTTCTCTAACTGGTTGACGAGGTATCTCGCCCAGTTCATTTGTAGCCCTTCCACGCATTTTCCCACGAGGTCAACAACGAACCCTGTGACCTGCGTGGGTTTGTTCTTCCTTACTATCTTCCCAACGATCAACTGGCAGGCTAGGCACATTGCACCATTCTGAATGGAGGCTACCTTGTATCCCCGCTTCACCTTTTCCACATCGCCATGTGTATCTTTAATTTTCTGCGCCAAGGCATGATCTGCAACCTTCCTTGGATAAAATTATTGTGGGTCTGGTCCTTGCATACTTAATCTGGTGATCCGATGGATCAACATTGGATCTATAGTGATGCGTATGTCTAGCCACTGATAAACACCATGGAAGAAAGATAATAGGAGTTTAACACACACGTTAACCTCTTGATGCCTTCCAAAGTGTGGTATCTTCATCATGTTCAGGATAGTGGACCTCGTGATGTCCATAGTCCATGGTTGGGGGATGATCTTCGACTTATTCCCCTTGGTCCTGGTTAAATACTTGTGTGGGGAAATCATTCCATGGTTCTTTCTATCTCTCAAGTTGAAGTCACTGATATTCAACATCATGATTTGTCCTAACTGTGGTCCTACTACGCGTATCTCCTTCGTGAGGTACATAGTAATCAAGGTGTAGTCGAAGTCCCTCGGGACACTATCACAACTCACCGCACCAGCCAAAGGTGATATATAATCGGGCAGGATAGATGGGATGAGATTCACATTCACCAAGTCATCATGATGCTTGGTTCGTTTCTCTGTCGCAGCTCGGGATGGTCCAAATCCACGAGCAGTCGACGGGGATGATTTCACTCCTCTCATCGATGAGGCTTGGACTCCTGTGGACATGACCTTCTCATCCATGAGGTCTATGAGGATCTCTTCAATGGATTTTTCTACTTCGCTGAAGTCATCTGACATGCATTCTCAAGATCAGGTATCTCAGGTCGGTGATCAAATACTCAATGTAACAGAACGGGTGGCGAGGTCTCAAATAGGTACAACACGAAAGAAACTAGTTCTCTCTAGGATTGAATAATCACAATTGGAAAAAGTGTTCTTGGTGCAATGCTTGACGGGATAAATAGACAGTGTTGTAACAGACTCCTCCAACGGGCAGGAACGCCTCAATCAATGCAATTCCATCCGTTATGGCGCGGTCCCAATAGTCTAATGGCGATATTTCTAGCCATAACTGCAGTTCGAGCCGTTTTGGAGCATCGGGCTAATGGTTGGGACGCCTCCAACGGTTATATTGCTTCGTCGTTGTGAAGTGCCAATCTTCGTTGTTCTGCTATCTCGACGAAGTTCCATTTCTGCAAACCTTCTTTCTATGAAGTCCTCCCTGGAACTTCCTATAACTTTTATAACTTTGCTTTCTTCTTGTTGAGCTTTCTGGCTTTCTTTCCTGTAATCTGATTCACTGGTTTCCTCTTTCCATTATTTTTCTTATCTCCTCTTGGCATAGTAACTTCGCACTATGGAGGGTCTTTCATAGGGTTCGAGGGTAATACTTCTTCTCTTTCTGGGGTAGGTGCTCTACTTTCTTGTACAGACAGGTGTTTCAAGTCTTTGTGTGTTCTTTCAACTTTGACGTCCAGATCTCTGGTCCTCAGTCACTTCGATTGGTCCACTTTTTCTTCCAATAAGTGCGTTATTCTCCTAGCCATGAAATCTCTTAGTTCTTGATTTTTATTTTCTAGATCCTCCTTTTCTTGTTTCCTTCGTATCTAATCTTTCTCAATCCAGGTTTTTCCTAGAGAAATAGCAAATGGAACATTGTTCTCAACAAATTTAATGACCTTAAATTCTTCCTCTGTCGAAGTTCCATGAGCACTCATAGATGTATGGGTAAGTATTCCACATAGGGTTATCCTCTTTCGTCTAAATAAACCTATTCCTCCTAATGAAGGAACCATAACAGGGTTTCCCAAAATTTTCCAAGTTCTTTCTGTCATGGTATTCATCTGGGTTTCCTCATCCAGAACACAGTCTATGTCGAAGTCTCCTATTCTTGTTTTTATGCACTCCTTCTCTTTTAATATCTATGATAAGTTGATATATATGTGATCATTCAAGGTTTCTTTCATCTGTAATAATACAGTCTCTGATTCTTTTTGGGGTTCTATCATATACTTAGTTTCTTGGCCCGTCTCATGCTTTTTTTGTCTCATATTCATCTTTTCAACTTTAGCAATCATTCTAGGGCAATCCAAAAATTCTTGGTCCATAGCTTTACAACAAAGACAACTATGACCTCTACTAGGGCATTCCGTAGCAAGATGTCCCGGTCTTCTGCAACTATAGAAAAGAGTTAATCCTCTCTTTCTTTTAAATGACCCCCAACCTTTCCTGTATTGCGTACTTTGATCGCAGTAACTAACCTACAAAAAATTCTTTATAGGATCCTACATCCATTTGTTAGTCAAAACATTCTTTCTATCCATAGGAATAACATATCTTTCACTATTCTTATCAGATCTACTCATATCAAATCTTCTTTCTTCTAGATGTGCCCTAGTTTTCAGACTATGAAAAAATATATTAGACATACCTAGATCCATTCTTTCGAAAAAAAAAAATTCACTTATCTTACCTTTCTCAGAGCACAAAGCCTTAAGATCTTACCTCTTTCAAATCTAATTCCTTTCTTAGCACAGACCTTCGCAGTCAAGTAGAATACTATGCACTAAAGAAACAGATCTACGCACAGAGCTTTCTTTTCTTCAGGTCCCAACAATCACAGTTTCAGGTCCCAGAAAAAGAACCATTTGTTGGCACAGGAGCAGACCCAGGGCTTAACACTTCAAAAGTGCACCAAAAAAACCCTAACTACTAACGCTTTTGGCAACACCTGCAAAGAAGAGGAACTCTCACCCGAGGTAGAGGTAGGGGTGGTTGTAGGACTCAAGTTGTTAGCACTGAGAATCACACTTAGATTGTTGTAATTGTAAGCCCAATATCCATCAGAATGTTTAGAGTTAGATGAGTGATTATATTTAAAAAAGGGGATCAAACTGATAAGGTTCAAAGCCTGATCTAATGCACAAAATTCCAAAGACTATATTCCAACAAAAAGGGCTATCATAATCTCCAACCATCACATATTTGAAATATGGATAGAAGAAAATGCAGGAAAACATCAATATGAAGAGTCAATTTCACATCAGGCTTTATTGACACATTCATATGGCTGAAATTTCATTAATTAGAATCCTTCTAATCAAGAAATAAAGATTTGCTCCAAGAAGAGATGCTTCACAAAATACATAGTAAATCATCCACTGCATAACTCTGTTAACAAATATGTTGATAAATCCTTTATCAATCAATATTCCATTAGATAAATAATACAAAGAGAATGGACAAAGAGAAGAGTACAAGCTGATCTTTGACTACACAAGAATCCTCCATCCAGATATACAGAGTCTGGGAATTTACAAAATAGTAACACTCTTTTTTCTATCACTCCAACCTCTTCTCCAAGATATATCTCCTTCCTTAAATATAAAATAGCATCCAAATAACCTTAGGATTTCTAATTCCATCTCCTCCATTGGATTCTAAGACTTGGAGATAGGTGGAAACAATCAAAGAGACAAAAATCCAACAAACTGTTAATTTTCAGGAATTTGTTGGAAGTCATTAATAAAATGTTTCCACCTCATGCATGAGTCATTTGATGGAGCTAAATATTAGGTGAAAGTGTCCCTTGACATCTAAATGATCCTTGAGAATCCATTTGAATCCTCCTTGACAGGTGGCAACCTCCCAACAAGGTGAATATCAAAACCGTGACCGCTACAGGAAATTAGGTAGCGCCATTGTAAAACAATTTGTAGCGCCACTTCTATGTCTATTATCTCTCAAACCATACCAAATTTTGAAACAATGAGAGAGGTTTGTTTTATTTGGAATGTTATGAACAAAAACCTCCACCATTTTTCAAAAATACCTTCTCAATTGTTCATAATACAAGCTTCAAGTTAGTGACTCAAAACTGGTAAAATAACTCTGCACAATTCGTTTTCTGCCATAATTTAGGTAGAGAATTTAGGTAGCACCCGCCTGTGTGTCTGCGTGAAATTCGATAGCGTAAATCCATGGATGCTTTTTATGCTTGGAACCTTGTGAGAGTGTTGTCAATTCTTGTGTCTTTTGCTAGTGTTGTCTTGAGATGTCGATTAATTCTTGAACTTTGAGATTGGGCATAACCCAATATAAATTTAATTTCCCCCCATTATATTCATTTGCCAAAATGAATAATGAAAGAATTATGCAAAGCTAAGGAATAAATAAATATTGTGCTAACATAGGCTCCATGGGGGATAGAGTCCTCCCTGTGAGGCTCTAAGAACTCTTTTAGTTTCGGTCGCCTTATCTATTGGGATATGGAGTCAACTGTGAAACCAACCTATAAATATTTTCAAAAACTGCCACTTATTCAAGAAACTGAAAGACTCGCTAGAAACTAAAGGAAATCAAATGATTAGGAAGTGAGCTTATTACCTATGCTACCCTATCCTGACCAGATCGACAACTTTCTCAAGTAAAGGAAAATTTCCACAGTAACCATTCAAGCAACTTCATGACTCAAGGAATCCCATCCATACCACTGATCAATAGAGAATAATAGAGGTCTGAAAACAGAGATATGAATTCTTTCAGAAAAAACATGTTTACCCATGAATACCTGTGAAGTAATGAAAACTGTAATTTTCAGAAAATATGAAACATATGACTCCATATAAGCTGCAATTGGATCCTCAAGACCATGGTTGGAAACTTTTTGATTAATAAAATACAACTACTCATACATACATTCCTTTTTGCTTGAAAACAAACAACCTTCTGGTTCCCTTGAGATCATATTTTGATCATCAACAATTGCAGTATCTTTGTTTTCAGCATGATGATCACAAGATAGTGGTATAACCGGGTTTAAATCACATTGATAATTATGATCAGCCAATAACATATAGCTATCTATGCAATCATCAGTTATAATATTTTCAACATTATTTGAAAACTGATCATAAACTTGACATGCATCCTTGTCCATAGAAAAATATGCAAATATTGAAGAATTTGATTCCAAATGTGAATCATACTTACATCCTTGTTGTTGATCCATATCTGATTCATACTCACTATCCTCTTGTTGCAAATCTAAAATATAATTACAATCCTCTTGCTCATATGCATGCAGATATTAAAATCAAACCTGCTCTTGGATCCGTCTGGAAGCACGGATGTTCTCCTCAACTTCTTGAGCATATTCAAATAATCGTTTTAAGGATGAAGACTTTCTTTCTCTCAGGAGAAGGGAAAGTTCTGGATACTGAGCCATAACATAGAACACCATGGCAGCAGTCTTTGTAGGTCATATCTCCAAGGGCATGTCATGATAAATGTTGTAGAACCTTCTATTAAAGACAGACAAAGCTTCATTATCCTCTCTTCTCATAGCAGTGAACTCATGCAAGTACTGATCAAATGATTTTCTCTTTCCCCAATATTTTAAAAAGGTTTCATATAGTTCATCCCATGAATCAATGGAAGCAACTTCCATATTCTTCAACCACAAGGCAGCATCTCCAATCAAATATTTAGAGAAAATCCTCATGACAATATCTTCCTGCAAGATTTCTAGATTGTCGATGAAGTCTTAAAAGGCTGACATATGCTCTTCTCCTGCAGTGTTATCTTTTCCAGCAAAAGTTGGTAGGTAGTCTACAAATACGGGAGGGTAAGGATGAAGAAAGGATGGTATCTTTAGAGGTCCAAACATATTTTCCCTAATCTTAAGTTGGAAKTCAGCGTGYTGCTGAACACTAGAAGGTTGTTGGTAAAGGTCAGAGGAGATGTCAGCCTGAACTAAATTAGTTTTATTATTTGCAAAAGGACAATAGTYATTTGGTGCATGTTGAATTTCAACAGGCTGGTTATTAACAATAGAGGGAATGGTAGTAGGTAATAAATCATCTTTGAAATCTGTAGAAGGGAGAGAATCATAAGGTTCAGACTGATTAAAAAATTGTATATGAACCTCATCTTCTTCAGGTGTTCGAAGTGGATGGATATCCTTAACATCAATGACATGGGAAGGAGGTAAATCTACTTGTTTGAAAAAGGAATATGCAAGAGTAGGTTGGTGGTATTTAGAGTATACAAAGCAGACTATGATCCTCTTAATGTGTGCAGGGAAATTCAAGAAAGAATGTAGGACAAAGAGCACAAGTTTGAGAAAGAAATTCAGAACTTGATACATGAAATTTCCTTTGCCTTCCATTTCTGTCTAAGCTTGTTCCCACAGTGGAGTCTTCCAACAGGTTTGACTTCATGGAGTCGTGAAGTAGAAAATATGTAGTCCTCTAGGTGCCCAACTTCAATCTACCATCTAAAGATGGAAATGTACTTGTCGTTCTACCCAGAGAGATATTCAACATCCTCAAATCGCCTCCCCAACAACAGGGCCAAAAATGTTAGCACTGAGAATCACACTTAGACTGTTGTAAGTGTAAGACCAGTACCCATCAAAATGTTTAGAGTTGGATGAGTGATTATATTTAAGAAAAGGGATCAAACTGATAAGGTTCAAAGCCTGATCTAATGCACAAAATTCCAAAGACTATATTCCAACAAAAAGGGCTATCATAATCTCCAACCAGCACATAATTTAAAGATGGATAGAATAAAATGCAGGAAAACATCAATATGAAGAGTCAATTTCACATCAGTCTTGATTGACACATTCATATGGCTGAAATTTCATTAATTAGAATCCTTCTAATCAAGAAATAAAGATTTGCTCCAAGAAGAGATGCTTCACAAAATACACAGTAAATCATCCATTGCATAGATCTATTAACAAATATGTTGATAAATCCTTTATCAATCAATATTCCATTAGAGAAATAATACAAAGAGAATGGACAAAGAGAAGAGCACAAGGTGATCTTTGACTACACAAGAATCCTCCATCTAGATATATAGAGTCTTGGAATTTACAAAATAGTAATAGTCTTTTTCCTATCACTCCAACATCGTTTCCAAGAGATATCTCCTTCCTTAAATAGAAAATAACATCCAAATAAACTTAGGAGGTCGAATCCCATCTCCTCCATTGGATTCTAAGCCTTGGAGATAGGTGGCAACAATCAAAGAGACAAAAAATCCAACAAACTGCTAATTTTTAGAAATTTGTTAGAAGTCATTAATAAATTGTTTCCACCTCATGGATGAGTCATTTGATGGACCTAAATATTAGGTGCAGTTGTCCCTTGAAATATAACTAATCTTTTATAATCCATTCGAATCCTCCTTGACAGGTGTCAACCTCCCAACAAGGCGAATATCAAAACCGTGACCACTACAGGAAATTAGGTAGTGCCACTGTAAAACAATTGGTAGCACCACTTCTATGTCTATTATCTCTCAAACCATACCACGTTTTGAAACAATGAGAGAGTTTTTTGTTATTTGGAATGTTATGAACAAAAACCTCCTCAAGTTTTCAAAAACACCTTCTCAATTGTTCATAATCCAAGTTTCAAGTTAGTGACTCAAAACTGGTAAAATAACTTTACACAATTCGTTTTCTGCCAGAATTTAGGTAGCGAATTTAGGTAGAGCCCGCCTGTGTGTCTGCGTGAAATTCGGTAGCGTAAATCCATGAGTGATTTTGATGCTTAGAACCTTGTGAGAGTGTTTTCAATGGTTGTGTCTTTGGCTAGTGTTGTCTTGATATGTTGATTAATGCTTGAACTTGGAGATTGGGCATAACCCAATATAAATTTAATTTCCCCCCATTATATTCATTTTCCAAAATGAATAATGAAGGACTTATGAAAATCCGAGGCATAAACCAATATTGTGCTAACACAAGTGTCTACAACCTAGCTGGGACACATATCTATTATTACGATACTTAACAAAGCACTTAGTAGTTAACATTCATCAGTATTTAACCCTTATTCACATTGCAAGTCGAAACCCTAGTTACAGAGCAACACAGTATTAAGAAAGATCTAATACATCCAATAACTTAGCATATATAAATAGATCATATCTAGAATTCATTCACATTACTAAGCACTAATCTACTATATCATATGCATATAACATATATCACTACACTAGTAATAAATCACATCAATAACATAACAACTATAATGCACAAAGAAACCACAACACATGATATACGTGGTTCACCCCAGTGTGGGGCTACGTCCACCAAATATTCTCTTCTTTATTGTCTTCTTTCAATAGTATACAAGCACAGAGCCACAAGAACCCACTCTGCATAGAAAAGGAGATCTGTGTGCACCTCGCCAAACCCTCATTCCCCGAGATAGGTTCAAGCACAAAGCCTTCTTACAATCTTCCCACAAGCTTCTTACAATCACTTTCACTTAGCTCTGCAATTTCTTAACACACAGTATGCATGAAGCATCCACAACTGTTCACACTTATCTCACCGACCACATTACACATATATGTCCCTCTTACTTACATCACCTAGCTTTCTATTTATACATTACAAAAGGGCCCTAAACATGGGTAAACCCATGGGTCGACATCCCATACCCATTACATAAACCCTAAACCCAAAAATTCCCTAAGAAGGGGTTGAGATCCCATGATATCCGCTTCATCTTGTGCTTTTCCTTTGACCAGCCTGTCGAAGTCCCAAAATTGGTCAAACGTGACCAAGGTTCTCCAAAACTTGGTCAAGGGCCAACAATGTTCAAGCCACAAATAAGCTTCAATCATGATCATAATCAGTCAAGGAATAAATTTAGAAGGACTACACCACAAAGAATATCATTCACTCCCAGGCATGGAAATTTCTTTTATGGTCATTTTTTTTATTGTACTAATTTTGGACATAAGGTTGCAGATTGCAGGGATTATAAAAGAAACGTTCAAGCAAGAAGTGCATATGTGGCCCCACGTAACATTGAATGTTACAAATGTCATAACTATCGACACATAGCTAGTGATTGTAGAATCATGATCGATACTTCCATGAAAGAAAACATTGATATCATATATAAGAAAGTATGGATAAGAAAACATGAAGAACAGGTGAAAAAATAATAGGTCCCAGAGATCGCAAGATTGGCAATAAAACAAGACGAAGAAAATTCTACAGAGACAAAGAAAGATGTCAGATACATAAAGTTTTGGAAAATAACTGAAAGAAAAGAATGACATGTAAATAAGGAATAGGTTCAAGAGATTGTACATTCAGGCATTGTAGTGAAAGATGAATCCACAGATAGAAAGAAAGAAGTTAGAGCTCAAAGAGATGATGAATATACGAATGAAGATGATGATGAATACACATCAGAGAAGGAATTGTTCTAAGCCATCTGTCTTAGATACTCCCAGGTAATATGAATATTAGACAGGGGGAGTTTATGGGACAGCTGTGACAGACCAAAGAACCATCCTTCGAGCAACTTGCAGAGTTTGAGAAGACAGATCCAGAGCAGTCAGTTAGAAGAAGTACAATTTGATGGATTAATCAAGACTTCATGATAGAATAGTGATAAATGGGTCAGTATTATGGACAATTTCGAAAGTAGAGTCTTGGACAGTATGGACCAGAGCATGGATTCATAGATTGGTTCAAAGAGTGGTTCAGAGATGATGGAACATTATCATAATGGATGATAATTACATAGGAAATGGCTCTAACAATGCTAATGGATTCCAAATTGACAGATATTTTTTGGACACATGCAGTGCATACAACAATTCACATTCAAAACAGAGTAATGCTCAGAAACAACAATGAGAAAACTTCCTATGAACTATGGAAAGGAAGCGCAGACAACAACCTCTACATCAAGGCACTTGGATAGGTGGCATGATTTTAAGAAGCACCAAAGGAATCACATGTCTGATCATTAAAGAGGATTTTCATATATCTCAAAGGAACAAAAGAGTTTGGATTATGGTATCCAAATGGAAAGAATCTATCACTTATTGCCTACACACATGTAGATTGGGCAGGTTGCATTGATGACCAGTGAAGCACCAGTGGAGTTGTGTTATACTTAGGTGAGTGTTTAGTATCTTGGATGAGAAAGAAACAATCATCAATATCTTTATGTACAGTCTATGTAGAGTATATTTCAATAGCAAGATGTTGTACTTAGGTTCTATGGATGAAACAAACTTTGACAGATATACAGGTTGAGTATGATGAGCCCATTCCAATATATTGTGATAATACAAGCACCATCAGTATCTCAAAGAACTCGTTGATGCACTCCAAGAAGAAGATCATTCCAATAAAGTATTACTTTCTATAAGAATAGGTTGTCGAGAAGAACATCATAGTTGAATATGTGGGCACAAAAGAACAAGTGGCAGAAATATTTACAAAACCTCTTCCAAGGGAAGCCTTTGAGTATTTTCTCTAGAGACTCAGAGTAATTTCTACTCCTAAATGAATAATTTTGAATTCTTATATTATATGTATTAGATTTACATGAGGAAACACCATAAAGAGGACAGTTCAGATTGGGGGATCTGTTTTAGGAAGAGTTCAATTAGGGGGAGTATCCTCAAGGACAGTTCAGTTAGGGGGAGCAGACCTAGATGGAAAGATACCTTTTCTATTGATGACAAAGGGGGAGAGATTTATCAGATGCAAAAGTTAATTCTTAGAAAGAGAGCATAGAGGCATGTTTCCAAGCGGAGTGATTGTCACAAGGGAAGAATGAGAGATATGACTTCAGAGTGAACCCTTTGTCAAAGGGGGATATATTATTCATATGAAGGGAGAGACAGTAATAATAGGCTTATAAACAAAAAGAAAAATCAAATTCATGTAGACACGGGGAGCAAACCCAAGGAGAGTTCATTCAGGGGGAGAAGTCCCAAAGGGAGATACCCTTTTCCATTGATGTTAAAGGGGGAGAGATAAAAACATTCATAAGGAGTATAAGTATGAATGTTATCATGACTAAGTGTTGCCATAAATGTTGGTGTTGTCATCAATGCCAAAGGGAGAGATTGTCAGAAAATTGGCTTAGGTTAATGGAAATTTGGTATGGATTGTTGTTTTTCATTGATGCCAGCTATTGGAGAGTGATATTGTATATTGATGTCAGCCCTTAGTGATTGATGTCAACCCTTGGAGAAAGTCTGGTAGCACAAAGGTTTAGGTAATGGACCCAAGGTTGTTTCATGTATAATGGTATGAGTTTTAATATATTTTAAGTTAATACTATTCTATATGGATAGTACATGTCATTCCATTTCTGGTGGTATGTGGAACGTCACATAAATCGTCACGGTTAGAGAGTTATGGCCATGAGAAGTTGGAGAGCTCGGGTTTGGGTAATGGACCCAAGTTTGTTTGATGGATAATGGTATGAGTTTTGATACATTTTCAAGAAAGACTCTTTTATATGGATAGTACATGTCATTCTATTTCCAGTGGTATGTGGAACGTCACATAAATCCTCATGGTTAGAGAGTTATGTCCATGTGAAGTTGGAGAACCCTCATGAGTCATCTAGAAGCCCCAAAAGGTCAAATTAGTCAAAGTGGTTTAAGAGATTTTAGAAGGTAAATAATAAAGTGAAGTGATGAGTGTACTATAATTCAAAATGAATGAAAAATAAATTATTTAAACAATAAATTTAATGGAGAAATTAGAAGTGGGTTAACCCTAAAATAAGGAAAGTGGGTTAAGATGGTTAAAAGGTAACCCCTTGAGTAAGCTACATGAAAGTATAAATAAGAGGCACGACTCTCTTATTTTATTCACACTTGAGCATATTGAATATCTACAGGTGACTGAGGTAACCAAAGGATATCTAAGACAAATTTCAGAGGGAAGGTGAAGTAAAGAAGGTCAAATTTCAGAGGGAAGGTGAAGTAAAGAAGGCCGAATTTCAAGGGAGGATAAATTCTTTTCATGATGCTTTCTAAGGTATGTTATTTACAGGTCATCTCACCATTTTCACAATACCTTTTTTTCTAGAATGATTCATACTGTGAAATTGGGAGAAAATTGAAGAAACATATCCAAGTAGTTGTGGTACAAATTTCATCTTGTGGGTCGTTGTATTTTTGGAGTTACACTCCATGGAAAATAGGGCTTGTGGCTAGTCCTGAAACTAGTCTAATACATGTGTTTCTGGTAAAAATGTCATAACTTCTTCATAACAGATCCAAATTCAGTAAGACCAAATGTTTTGGTTATAGTACTATATGTAGTATTCTTTGTACAATTTTCAGATCCACACAACAAATATTCTGTGCGGGGCACACTCTACAAGTTCACTCTCTAGAATTAGCCAGATTTAACCAAGGTATGCCATTTTTTTTATAACTCCTTATCTGAGAGGTTCCAAGTAGTGAAACCTAGAGGAATTGAATAAAACACACTGAAGAACACTGTGTACTATTTTCAGATCTTTATTCGTAACAGGTACATAGTTAAGATTATTTCAAGTTAGGGTTGTTGACTAATCCAAAACTAGTCATGTGAGACTAAAGTAAAGTTTGATGAAAATGCTAGTCTCTTGTTGTTAAAGTTAAGGAAGGTTTGGAGGTATGTGATCATATCCACCAGGTCTATTACAGAGTTACAAATCATATTTGGATGATGAAATTGATGAGGGATTTTGGTTGAGGTACATGTTGGGTACATGGTTGTGACAAGTAGTTGATGAGTTGGCACATACATGAGGTGTGTAGTTGATGATGTTGGTACATCTTTATGAGTCATAGTTTATGTGTATTTGATACATGATTGGTGCATACTTGGTACATGGTTGGAGGCACTTGTCATTAGTATTGTTGACACATGGTTTATGGATGATGTAGCATACTTGTATTGGTATATTATTAGAAGGACATATTGATCTTGGTGATGATTATGAGTTGTTGTGTTATGCTTGGTTGATGCACATCTTTGAGAGTTGTCTTGGTGATTTATCTTGGTGAGTAGATCTGATTTGGTTGATAATATTGATGAGACAAGTTGTTTGGCAGGTTGTTGTGATAGGTTATTTGTACAGTTTTGGTGCATGGTTGATGCACTTGATCATGGTACGTGTTGAGGTACAAGTTGGTGCATGGTTGATGCACTTGTTTATGGTACAGGTTGATTACAGATTGAGGTTCAGGTTGATGCATGGTTCAGGTTATTGGTACATGTTGTTTGGTGCAATTTGATTGGTACATGTTTATAGCAGTATATCTCACAGTGATAGTGTGACAGTGGTTCCATCATTCTATTTATACGCCAGAGAAGTAGGATAGGGAAAGGACATGTGGTTGTAGATACCTTCCAGTTGTAGCTGGAGAACATAGGGGGTTGTAGCCTCCTTTTGGTTGTATCCAAAGAATTGGAGAGTTGGAGCTTCCCTTAGGTTGTAGCATGAGAAACTATGGGGTTGGAGCCTCCTTCCAATTGCAGTTGGAAAAAAAAGGAAGTTGGTTCTTCCAATGAATGTAATTCTTAAATACATATAAGAACAATCATTCTATGGTTTTCTCCCGCTTTGGGTTTCCATGTAAAACACTGGTGTACTATGTATGTGTGTGATTGATAATTTGTTCATTGTTTATTTACTTTGCAGCTATTGGATGATAATGCTACATTGATATAACACTTACATTTTATGGTGAAAAGGATTAAATTGATTTATTACTGATTCACCCCCCCTCTCAGTAATCCAACAATTGGTTTCAGAGCCGGTTCCTTCATGAAATAGTTTAACCACTAGAAGGAGATCATGGATTATTCTGAGAATGGAGTACAGATGTTTAATGGTTAGAATGGTTTTAATTATGAGATGTGGACAAGAAGGACAAAAGTATTTGTATAGGCACATGGAAATTATATTTGGCTATTAGTTGATACAAGATATGATAGTTCAAAAAGGGAAAAGATTGCAGCCAAGAAGGAATTGAAGAAGAATACCAAAATAGAAATGGATTTCATCTGGGAAGGATTACCTAATCCGGTAAGTGAAAATGTTGGTAAATGTTCATCAACCAAAGAAATTTGGGATAAGTTACATGACATATATTCTTCACCCATCATAGATTCATAAAATGCCAAAGAAGATGAAGATACATATCAAGAAAAAATATTTTCACCATGTCAAACAGATTCTGAAGATGAAAAGTACATAATCACCATAGGTATGTTGTTTTGCTTTAATTGTGAAAAACATGGACATCTTGAAATAGAATTCCATGAAGGAAATGAGACAGAAAAACTAATTGAAAAGGAAGAAAATTATGAAGCAGAATTGATTAGTGCTTTAGATGAAATAAGAGAACAAAACAAGTTACTCAAGAAAGAATTGATGAAACAAAAGGAAAGTGTTCACATTTTTTAAGAAGCCCAATGGGTCATCGAGAACTTAAGAACTCAGCTAGAAGAAGTTAGATTACATATACATGTAAATTATACATGAATATAATTTAAATATTATATAATTTGTTGTCTAAATTGTTTGTAGGTCATCTTTGGGAGGAGACCAGAAGCCCAAGAAACTACAAAGTAGAAGGAGATCTACACCAACTGAAAGGACCGAAGGTACATCCTCTTTTCCTTCTCTTGTATTTTGAGATCAGATTGTTTGGGGTAGTTTAGAAGTAGAACCGTCTTTTAATGGAGATCAATTCTTTGCCTATACTCCAACCCAGTATAGTAATAGGGGGATTTTCCACACTAACAAAAAACACACACTTACTCCATTGTACGCAAAACTCAAGATGGTGTGCACCCTTCCTTTAGTGCGCAATCCTCGCACACTTACATAGGTGCATGGCACATTATAAAATGTGTGCACTCCTTTGGTATGAGACTCCCACACGATGAATCAATGTGCACAGAACCAAACCAAATACCTTGTAGCATGAACTCACCAAATTACATGTATAATTACATTCACATTTACAATCAGTCCCCATGGATCACTAGCCTATATGTTCATTTCCATTTATATGTACAATCGGGGTTCAACCTAGGGGTATTACAGATCATATATCGACTCCCAAGGAGCTTTTGGACATTCAGGGAAGAAAATTGAGGAGCAGAGTGATCAAGGAATACCATGTCAAGTGGAAGGATTGTCCGATAGGGGATGTCACATGGGAGAGTGAGAAAATTTTGCAGCATCCCGGTTGTGGTTTCTTAAGGGAAATAAATCTCAGGAAGGGAGGATTGTGATGTCCCTTTTCAAGTGATCACTCCATATGGATGATGTAGTAGCCTAAATTACACCCATAGGCTATAGACAACAAATAAAAGGGGGTCAAGGTGATTAATTGATGTCACTTGGTTAGAAAAGGTTATATTTCTAAAGTGACATTGAGTTTTTAACTAAAAGGGTGTTTTAAGTGACTTTAGTTTATAAAGTCACTTTACTTTATTAAAAGCATAAAATGGTCTGAAAAGGGTCAGTGAGAAAATAAAAGAAGAAGAAGGGCACCCTTTCTCATTATGCATTTGTTAATTTCTAAAAATTAAATTGAGAGAGCTCTTGTGGATTTGGCTCTTGGGATGAAAAAACCCTAGAGAGGAAGATTGGTTTTGGTGGTGAGACCATCCAACCTAGTTGGTCATAGAGAGAATATCACTTAGATATTTTCATGGTGCTTCAATGTGACAGATTTTATCCTTTGGTGGTTGAGTTTTTATTGTGTGTGGATGAGTTTTATCTTTGGCAGCTGAGTTTTTCATTTGCAAAGGTTGACTTGGCTTGAGGAGGGCGATTTTAATCTTGTGTCTACGTTTTGGTGTTGTGGGAAGCATTTTTCTTAGCGGGGGGGTCCCTTTATGGGAGACCTTTATTCCTTAGAGGAGGGGTCAATTCATTCAATATTGGGGCTGATTTCATTAGAGGAGGGATGATTTAGCTTGTTGGGGGACGATTTCAGTTGCTTGAGCATAAATTTGTATTGTTGGGCACATTTCCTTGAGATTGGGGCACTTTGTTTGAGGGTGGACCATAATACTTGCTTGTTGTGTGCCAGGGACCAAGATCATTGTTGTTTGAGGGTGACCATATTGCTAGAATTGATTCTGCTATTGTTGCGACAATTCCTTTATGGACATACTTCATCTACTAGAGGAAAGGGGTCGATTTTTATTGCAGGAGAGTCATAATACCTCATGGGTATTATTTGTTGAGTTGTTGCACATATTTGGTTGGTCAACTACAAACATATTCACCTTAGAAATTGCATAGACAACCCACAAAAGTTGTATAGCATGTTCTTCATTCATTGTGTTGTATTGTTTGCTAGGTCTTAATGTATTTCAGTTGTCACACATATTTAATGCAATAAATATTTGGAGTATCTATATCAATGTTATATTTGTAAATCACAACAGAGTTTATAATCCCATATAAGTGTTGATAATATGTTTTTTATGCAAATTGTTTAACTAATTGTCTACACTGCAAACTAAGAAAAACAAATCCTAAAAATTAGTGGGAACACTACACTTAAAGAAAGTGATTGGAACTAAGTTCCAGACTCAAACCAGTTTCCCTGAGTTGGATGAAGAAGGTTCCACTTGGTTGCAACCACAAGTAGTCTTAGCTCAGTGAGAGCATTGTCTATGTCAACGCACCATCAAGGAAGCGTTAGTTCAATGGAAGGATACAACTCCAAAAGATGCCACCTGGGAGTTGACTACCATTCTGCAACAATTCCCTGATCTAAAGCCTTGAGGATAAGAATTTTCTTCAAGGGGGGGGCATCTTAGGGACCTAACCTCTCTAACCCCTCAAGTAGGTATAATAATATATTTTCCATGTAATAAAGGCCGACATTAGTTAATAAGTCCTCTTTAATAATGTGAACAAGTCTAATGTAAGAAGGCTTAATAGAAGCTTCCACTTCTAGAAAGATCTTCCTCTAGAATGTTCTTTAGAAGATAGAACTAGTATAAATAGGAATAGAAGGTATGTGAAAGTTTTTCTTGAGAATTATTGTAATAGAGCTATGCTCTATTGAATGTTGCAACTTCGAAGAGGAAAGTGAACATTGCTTTCATTCAATAAAAGTATATTGTTGGTATTGTTATTCTCATTATTTTATTATTTCGTTCGTATTTATTGTTATATTTATGTTCTTCTCATTATAATATATCGAATACCTTACAATACTTGATTATGAAAATAACAATGAAAATTATACAATAACAAGCATTTTTCAAGCCCAGAATTACTTCCATGTTATCCAAATTTCTTGAAGCATGAAGCTTTATTGAAGCATGAAGTACAAACTCATATATGTGTGTGAGAATGCATACCCATTTAATAGGGAAGTACTTAATTTGAAAAAAAATTAGACTCTCTTTATACTAAATAATAAAAACATGATTATGAAGTTATGGTTATGGACTCTCATAAATAAAAGGAAATTCATATATCTTCATGGTGATTCATTATTGCACAAGTATTAAAAAAATTGATAAGTAATGGTCGTGCATAATTGTATTAATAAATAAGAATCCCAACAATAATTCATATCAAAGAATTTGATTTAGAGAGAAAAATGTAAAAGAGTTGGAGACATGATGGATCACCACGGCTTTAAGATTCATGGTGTGTTGGCTTATATAATGCTTGTTGTTGAGTTCAAGTCATAGATAGATTGTGGATTCATCAAAGGTTCCATAAAAACATATCACAGGTTTAGTGGAAAAAATGCAATTTATTTAGTAAGTGTATTGTTGAAAAGGGTTTTTTAAAACTAATTTTTTAATTGTATAATTTGTGTTTGAATTCAATGTTTAGATTATCAAATTTTATGACTTAATCTCATGCAAAAGGTATTTCCCATAAGGATGTGTAGGTGTGAAGCCATGCTCAATATTTTCTATATATAGATGTTGATTTGATAAGGAAATAAAGATAATAGAAAACTAAGGTGCATTTTCTATGTATATATACATAGAGAGAGATTCGTCTTCAATTTATTATTTATGTATTTTTAGATGTTTTTAAGAATCTAAGGGATTACCTCTTAGAACTAATCAAAGCAACATTACAAATTTTCATTAGTTAAGGTAAGCAAACTCAATTGCAATGTGTTCTTTTACTTGATATATTCTAAGAACGCACTTCACTATTAGTTTTCCAAGTTTCCCACACCATGGAGATGCATCAAATTATTTCAACCCCACTACATCTAAAGCTTGTTGTGTTGGACATTCATCCAAAAAACTTATTCACACCATCACTCTCAAGGCTTCGCATCTTAAATGAATGTCTTTATTTTTGTCTATTTAGAGTTTTTCTTACAATATTCTATCTAGTAAACAATTTTCCAATAAGTTCATGGAAACTTCCTACTCAAGTAGGGAGGACTCTCTACACCATGAAGTTCTTTGTCTCCTAATCTTGCTTCAAACAAGGATTCACTCAACACTTTGGTTCCACATGCCTCATTCATGAAGAGGAACAAGCTCAATCCATTCAAATACAATGTTATTTATTTTCATTCTCCAACATCCACAATGCCTTTTGCATTAGTGCATCCCTTTCATAATCTTCAACATACTTTTGTTGGTTTTGATCTTAAGCAAGGAAGACATCCAATTACTTTCCTCCATGACTCTCTTGCACAAGGTCATGACTCTCTTGCACAAGGTCATGATAATTATTGAAGACTCGAGCCAAATACAAAGAGATCCATGATCGATAACAAGTCCCTCAAAAATTTCAGTTTGACATATTTAAATAAACAAATATTTAAATGTCTACAACATCATAAGCTCAAGCCTATTCAATATAGGGCTTATACAATTTTATAATAGCTTGGAAAAAATAATTTTCAATTTGACATTCATTCTCAACATTGTATACACGATGTTGTGAATGTAATTTGATTTAATATTTACGAGCAACCACATTTCGAGGAAGAGGAGGCTATCTCTCATTATAAGGACTTGTACTAGTAAGAAACTAGTACAAGTCCTTATACTATACATCCTTGGGTTT
>ML803818.1:61378-98852 GCA_009831015.1 Picea engelmannii | reverse complement strand
GCTTTGTATTTCCAACCCATGGTTGTTGGTTCTATCAAGAATGAAAAAACGTGGCCTTCCAAATTTGTGAACAAAATATGCCAAAAGTCTCATTCCCCCCTCATCATCCAAGAAGAAAGATTTGGCTCTTGTTGATCGTGGCCTTATTGGTCAGTTCACTGGTATATGGCCTTCCCCAAGAATAGTGGCTACATGGTTGGAGAAAAATTGGAAACCCTTGATTAAGGGTTATCTAAACCACTTCTTTTGCAACCAGGGTTGTTTTTCCTTCCTTTTTGAGTTTAAACAAGACAAAGATTTAATTTTTCGGAGCGGATTTTTTTTTAGGAGATAGAAACATGCATCTAAACAAGTGGACTCTGGATTTCAGTCCATAAAATGATGTTCCCTCTGTAGTCCCAGTTTGGCTTCATTTTCCTCATCTTCTACTCCACTGCTAGAGTGATGATGCCCTACAATGTATTGGTAATTCTATTGGGAAATACATTGATTATGCGTAGCCAAATGAAAATATCTCTCTTATGCCAGAATATGCATTGAATTGGACTTGGATAAACGGATTATTAAAGCAATCTTAATCTGTTTGAATAACCAGAAATATGTGCAACAACTAGACTATGAACCACTCCCTTTCAAATGCAAAATCTTCCATGAAAAGTAGAATTTTGCAAAGAACTGTAGAAAGGTGGATACTACTACTTCCTCAGGATAAAACAAGGAAGACTAGTGGCATGAAGTTTCTAGTAAATTCGACCCTCATGAATCCAAAAATCACGTTGTTGTTGGTCTCTCGAATGGTTCTAAGAATTCGTTGGTTGATGGTATGTCAAATGGATCAAAATCTTCATTTGTTGGTGGTTCGGCTGTTGTTGGATCAAAACCCTCTTCAAACCAATTGGGGAGCTATGACACTCCTCGCTCAATCAAGGGTTTATCAACAAAAAACAAATTCAAGACTCTCTCTCTCTCTCAAGAAGAAGATGTATCAATGGATGACCCAGTGGTTATCTTGGGTGGTTCGTTGAATGCAAAACATCCTTCAGTCCAACCGTCCATTGGGTTCCCTCTTTTGAGTGTTGTTTCCATCAATAAATGAAAAGAGAAGAGGGTCATCTTTGATATTCTTGAAATTCCCAATCTCTCTTTCCCCGATCTAAGAGTTGAAGAACCAAACTTTTTCAAGGATGCATAAGTTGCATTCTCAAAGGAAAAGTACAGCTTGGAAAATGAAAGCATTGGAGAAGAAGAAATAGAGGATAGGGCATCCGAGGAATATTTCCCTCGCCACTCTAGGAGAAAGGCTTCCTGAATAGTTCATGAAGAGAAATCCAACAAATAAATTTTACTAATATCTCAACAACCTATCCAAAAAATGATAGGGGGTTCGAAATATTCAAGAAACCTTGTAGGAAATGCAACTAATAAAGAAGGTGATCATTTAAATCCTCCGAAATAATGAAATTGGTCTCCTGGAATTGTAGGGTTCTTGGCAGCGACCCTAAATTAGATCAGAAAAGCTCCAAATTCTTGTGATCCAGGAGGCTAAATTGTGTGTCGATGAAGTAGCCAAAATAATAAAAAGAGTATGGAGAACCATCGATGCAACATTTTTTTATTCTAGAGGTGCCTCTAGGGGTTTGTGCACCATCTGGAATAGTTCCAAGGTAAGTGTGGTCTTCACCATGAGTTCTGTTAAGCCCTAAATAGTGTCACATTACCCCTTAATTGGAGCATATTACATTAGTAATGTTATTTTATTTATGTTGGCTTGGTTCCATTAGTTGTAATTGTACCTCCTAGTCTCCTATATATACCAAGGAGACATTTTCATTTGGAATCATCTTGTATTTGGAAATTTATGTGGTGTATAAGGAGGTTGCCTCCTCAAAGATGCTTATTATCTTAATTTCTCTCTTTTTCAAGGCATTGAGTACTTATTCTGAGGTTTTTCTATGCTATGTTGATATTTGGTTCTTAACATATGGTATCAGAGCTACATCTAAGACGCCTTGTCATTTTCACTATAATTGTTTTTCTACAACATTTCAGAAGGAACCCCTTGAAGGATATTTATTAGACGGATCAAGGTACGTTGGGTTCAAATTTCAGCTCCATATGCATTAAAATTCTGGAGATACAACCTGTGTAAGATAGGGTTTTGGAATCATCCTGAATTGAGTCATCATGGAATTTTTAATATAATTTTTTTTTTGTAATGTTTCAGACTCTGAAATCCATAGAATATTCAAAGAAAATATTGAAGTATCTGTGATAAAAAATTCATCTTATGGGTTATCTTACATTTGTAGATACACCCTGTGGAAGATATGGTATATGACTAGTCCTATTGACTAGTCTCAAGCAGATGTTCCGGGTAAAACAATCATAAATTATTCCTAGAATATCCAAATTGAGTGAGACTAGTTGCATTGGATAGTGGACAGGCTGCATTATTTCTGGTACAATTTGCAGAATTGTATATTAATTATTTTGTGTGGGGCATGCTATACAAGTGAGATCTCCTAGAAAGGAAAAAAATAAGCAAGTTGTGGGGAAGTTACCATAAATTCCACTTGGCACATCAAATTTTGATTAGACCTGTGGCATTGCAGAGAAGAAATATCAGAGAACTACAAAAAAAAAAAAATTCATACCCAGAAGGGACGAAATTTTGGAGATACAACAGAAGAAAGATTTTCTAGAAGAACCACCTCAAAATCAAGGTTTAAAAGTGATACTTGGCCAACATGCCACCAAAAAATGGAACTTCTACACCAAATAAGCCTCAAGGCAGTCCTACTTGACTCTTGATGAAGGTGAAGAAATCTATAGGGACATAAATGATTTACAAAAGAAGGTAGTGAGAAAAGATGAACTACAAGGGATGATGGATGGTTTAAAAAGGGAGATCATGTGAGGATTGAAAAATTTCCTAATAGATAGAACAGATGAAAGTGAAAATGTATCCAATGAAATTCATGATGAGGACACAAGGAAGATGGATCAAGAATGGAGAAACTCCAACTTTGGTTTGAAGACCAACCATGTTCCTAAGATCGATATGAGGAAGTTTGATGGCAAGGACCCAATCACATGAATGCTTCAGATGGAGCAATTATTTTATCTACATGATGTGCCACATACACAAAAGGTACGAATTGCTTCTTTATATTTAGAAACCAATCAATTTGTGTGGTATCGATGGCTTTGTTCTCACAAATCACTTGTCACTTGGACAATTTTCACGGAATAAATGATAGCACACTATGAGGATACAAGGAGCAATACCGTCTTTAGCTAATTGATAAATCTCAAGCAAAAGGGTTCAGTTATAGAGCACATTAAGAACCTCCAAAGATTGAATATAAAGGTAACATATATTCCATATGATCAGTTGATTGATGTATTCATAAGAACTTTAAGGGATAACATTCAACATGAGGTTCGCCTATGGGAACCCAAATCATTGGAGAATGCATTTAGGGTGGAAAGAAATGTTGAAAGTAAAAATATGTCTATGGCTACTAGAAGGACCACTCCTAACATCTATCGAGATAATAATGCTCCTTCTTCTAAAACACCTCAACCTACAAGGTTGACACCTCAACAATTGGAGGAAAGAAAAGAAAAAGGTTTATGCTTTAATTGTGACAGCAAGTATAGTAAGGGACATAAGTGTGGTGAGAATAAATTATTCTACATAGATTGTGAAGAGGAAGAATAAGAAGAACAAGAACAAGAACCATATCAAGATGAAAAAGTAGAAGCGAATTATTTTGAAGAGTTGACTCCCACAATATCATGTAATGCATTGGCTGGAATTAGCACTCCTCAAACCCTCAAGATCGAAGGATATATCAAAAATAAAAAGGTAATAGTCCTAATTTATTCTGGTAGCACTCATAATTTAATTCACTATAAATTAGCCAAAGCTCTCAATTGCTTTGTATATCCAACACCAGAGTTTCAAGTAATGATTGCAGATGGAGGAACTATCAATTCCTCAGGAAAATGAAATAAGATCAATCTTACTATGGGGGAATATGTAATGAATAGTCCAATGATTGCTATACCCATGGGTGGTGTTGATGTCATACTAGGAATCCAATGGTTACAATCATTAGGAACAATGGCTTTTAATTTTCAAGAACTTTTCATGAAATTTTCATTGGAAGGAAAACAAATTGAGTTAAGAGATATCACAGGAAAACCCGGTAAGGTGATAAGATCTAATGGCATGAAAAACTTATTGAAAAAGGGGCATTAAGGTGTAATTTCACAACTATGCTCACTATTTGTTCAAACATCTAAGCTAGATATTCCCCTAGATCTCCAAGGGATCATTGATAGCATTCCAAAGTATTTGAATATATTCCCAAAGGTCTTCCACCCACTCGAAATCATGATCATGCTATTCACCTAATTCTTGGGAGTTTTCCTCCTAACATCAGGCCATACAGATACCCTTATGCCCAGAAGAGTGAAATTAATCGTATGGTTGATGGAATGTTAGAGGTTGGAATTATTAGACCTAGCCAAAGTTCTTACTCTGCACCGTTAGTAATGGTACTCAAGAAAGATGGCTCATGGCATATGTGTCTAGATTATAGAGAGCTCAAAAAGATCACTATTAAAGATAAGTTTCCCATTCCCATCATTGATGAATTATTATATGAACTACATGGAGCAATCTATTTCACAAAGTTGGATCTACGTTCAGGGTATCATCATATTAGAATGAAGGAAGAAGATATCCCAAAAACAACATTCCAAACTCATGAAGGCCATTATGAATTTTTGGTCATGCCTTTTGGCCTTACAAATACACCTTCCACATTCCAAGGGTTGATGAATTCCATTTTCAAGCCCTTGCTTCGAAAATTTGTGTTATTACTTTTTGATGATATACTAATCTATAGCAAGTCTTGAGAGGATCATGTGCGACATGTTGACAAGGTTATACAACTACTAAAGGAGCAAAAACTATATGCCAAACCATCCAAATGTTTCTTTGGGGTGAAGGAGGTAGAGTATTTGGGTCATATTGTATCTCATGAAGGTGTCAAGGTATACCCTAACAAGATTAAGTCCATGATGGACTGGCTGATTCCCAAAACATTGAAGAATCTTAGAGGATTTTTGGGTTTGACAGGTTACTACCACAAGTTTGTTTGGCACTATGGAAGAATAGAAACACCTTTATCGAAACTAACTAAGAAGGATGCATTTTTATGGACTCCAGAGGCAACTAAATCTTTTGAACAACTTAAAGAGGTGATGTGCAAAGATCCTATCTTGACCACTCCAGACTTCACAAAAACCTTTATTTTGGAATGTGATGCCTCGGGAAATGGAATTGGTGATGTCCTAATGCAAGAAGGAAGTCCCCTGGCTTTTGAAAGTCAGCCACTCAAGGGAAAGGACTTACACAAACCCATTTATGAGAAGGAAATGATGGAAATACTACATGAATTGAAGAAATTGCACACTTACCTAATAGGTAGGCACTTCAAGGTCAAAATAGATCATGATAGTCTTAGATACTTCTTGGAACAAAGACTATCTTTAGAGGAACAACAAAAATGGGTGACCAAGATATCGGGTTATGATTTTGAAATCGTCTATAAAAAAGGGAAGAAAAATGTTGTGGAAGATGCACTCTCAAGAAAGGATGAAGATGTTTAGGCCTTTCTCTATGCTATCTCGATCATCCAACCCAATTGGATAATAGAATCAAGGGATGAATGGAAGAATGACAAAAACGTGTGGACTCTCATTCAAAGTTTGCAGTAGGATTCTAGTGCATCATATACATTTACATGGAAAAATGATTCACTATGGTATAAAGATCCCTGATATTTATGTGAGAAATCCCAACTCAAACAAAAGGTACTAGTGGAATTGCACACCTCTCTGGTAGGAGGGCACTTAGGATTTTTGAAAACCTATCATAGGGTCAAGAACGAATTCTTTTGGGATGGCCTTAAAAATGATGTTCAAAGGTTTGTGGCAGAATGTTTGGTTTTCCAACAAAATAAGGTGGAAACAATTAAGACCCCTAGTCTTTTACAACCATTAGCCATCCCAAGTCAGCGTTGGGAGGTAGTTTCCATGGATTTCATCACAGGGTTACCAAAGTCTGAAGGAAAGAGTGTCATCATGGTGATTGTTGATAGACTGACCAAGTACACACACTTTTGTGCACTCTCACATCCCTTCAAAGCCAGTATAGTTTCCAACGCATTCATGGATACAGTTCAAAAGCTACATGGAAGCCCAAATATTATTGTAAGTGACATAGATCCCATCTTCACTGGACATTTTTGGAAAGAATTATTTTCTTGTTTGGGTACTTAATTGGCTCATAGCTCATTCTATCATCCTCAATCTGATGGACAAACCAAGATAGTGAACAAATGTCTGGAAGGATACCTTCGTTTCTTTGTCTCTAATAAACAAACACAATGGTTCAAATGGTTACCCTTGGCATAATGGTGGTATAACACTTCCTTTCATACTGCAACAAAAATGACACTATTTATGGCACTCTATGGATACCACCCTCCTTCCATTACTTCTTCTCTAAAATAAAAATCTAAGGTTCAAGCAGTGGAAAATCACATCGAACATCGACAAAAAGTTCTCCAAATCTTAAAGGACAACCTGACCATGGCACATAATTTCATGAAACAACAAGAAGATCAACATCATAGTGAAAGAAGTTTTGAAGTAGGGGATTTGGTGTTTTTAAGACTACAACCATACAAACAGATGTCCCTCAATCAATCCAAGAAGGATAATAAATTATCACCAAAGTACTATGACTCTTATAAGGTGTTTCAAAATATTGGTACTATGGCATACAAATTGGAGTTGCCTGCATCTTCACGAGTACACCCAATTTTCCATGTTTCATGCTTAAAGACAAGATCCCAGTTCAAACTATATTTCCAGAACTTGACGAGGAAGGAAAATTCATATTGAAGCCCGAAGCCATCACTGATACAAGAATTCACCCGCTGAGGGGTAGATCCATTTCAGAGTATCTTATTAAATGGAGGAAACTATCAGCTGAAGATCCCACTTGGGAAGATGCGTCTTTTATACAGAAGCATCTAGAGTTACTCAAGCATTGCAGACAACACTTGTCTCAAGGGGAGGGGCATGTTAAGCCCTAAATAGTGGCACATGACCCCTTAATTGGGGCATATTACATTAGTAATGTTATTTTATTTATGTCGGCTTGGGTCCATTAGTTGTAATTGTACCTCCTAGCCTCCTATATATACCAAGGAGACATTTTCATTTGGAATCATCTTGTATTTGGACATTTATGTGGTTTATAAGGAGGTTTCCCCCTCGAAGAGGCTTATTAGCTGAATTTCTCTCTTTTTCAAGGCACTGAGTACTTATTCTGAGGTTTTTCTATGCTATATCAATATTTGATTCTTAACAAGTTCCCAGCACTGGATTTTAGCTAAATTTTGTTGTAACCAAATTGATAAATTTGTTGTTTTGATTAATATCTATATTTCGACTAACCAAATTGAATAATCTAAGTGTTGGATAACCTTACAAAGGTTAAAATAAATAAATTGAGTATGCAAAATATTGTATTATGGTTGGGGAATTTAATGTTGTTAGAAAAAACATGGAAACAAGAAGAGGATTATTCATCTGAGATCCCTTCCAAGAAAATATGGAGAGGATTTTGGATGAGTGGGATTTGTTGGACATAGAGCCCCAAAAGGGAAGATATACGTGGTCAAATATGAGACTAGGTATTGCGCATAGTGTTGCTAGATTAGATCATTTTTTGGTCCATAGTAGCTTCCTCTCCTCAAACTCCTCAATCAAATACTTCATCCTTCCCTATTTCAATTTTGACCACAATCTTGTATCATTTCATATCCACAAACTTCCTGAGTGTGGGCCCCTTCCTTTCTGCTTCAATCCCCTCTTATTCAGGCATCCTGAGGTGTTATCCTTGTTCAACTTGTCTTGGAAAACCTCGGTTCCTAACACCTTTGTTTATATTTTGGAATAAAATATTATCTTGGTCAAGCAAGATCTCAAACAATGGGATAGATCCTTTACACCCCGCCGGATAAGGAAATAAAATATCTAAATGAGAAGTTAGACTCCCTCCAAAAAGAAAATGAGCAAAAAACAATCACGACCCAGCTACAAAGTGAAGAGATAAATCCTCAAATTCGATATCAGAGGGAATTAAAACAAGAAGAGAAATTTTGGAGGCTCAAATTGCGAAGTCTCTAGCTCAAGGATAGGGATAAAAATACAAAGAAAATTCATAATCAATGCAAAGAGAGATAGAAAAGGAATCATGTCTCTAGCATTGGTCTTGAAGTCCTTGATTTCATATTTCTCTAGCATCAAAGTTGTTGCTAAAATCAATTTTGTTGCTCTATATTCTGAACAAGAAGGGGAAGATCCATTAAATGTGGACTCCATGCTTGACCATATCCCTCCCCTCATTTCCAATTAACAAACCTTTCTCTAACTAAACCTATATCTAAAGTTGATATTTTTGTTGTTCTATGAAGTTTGGCGCTAAACAAAGCTCTGAGACTAGATGGATTTTCCATATCCTTTTATAGGCATTTATGGTATCTAATTAAGTATGACCTTGGACGCATGCTAGATTACTCACACCAGTCCTTAAAATTGGGGGGTAACACAAAATCTTCCTTTTTATCCCTTGTTCCTAAAGAAGCTAACCCCACCTCCTTCGCCAAATTCAGATCCATTTCTCAATGCAAGTCTTCGTATAAAATGATTACCAAGATAATAGCTACCTGGTTGAAAAAAGTTATCTCTAAAGTTATTTCTCCCAACCAAGGAGGTTTTATGCATGATAGCAAAATTATAGATAATATAGTGCTAGTTCAAGAAGTTTTCCATTCAAGTTTCAAGGCGAAAAGGAAAGGTATGGTCATCAAATTGGATATGGATAAGGATTTTGATCGTGTTTGGTGTGCGTTTTTATTTCACTTTCTTGAGAGATTTTGTTTTTTCCCTCAATTCATCAAATGGTTCTCATCGTACTTAAGTGGGCCTTGGATATCTCCTTTACTGAATGGTAGGCCCACTGGTTTTTTTCAAATCAATGGAGGCCTCTTTCAAGGCTTCCCTCTTTCTCCCCTTCTCTTCATCATCATGGTCAAAGCCCTGAGTGGAAAATTAGAATATGAAAGGCTTGTTGGGAATCTTCCATGCCTTCAAATATCTAGAGAGGATAGAAATATTAACCATTCTAAATTTTTTGATGATACCCTTTTGATGGGGGGAGCATTAATGATCATTGTTTCAAGGTTTAAAATAGTTATGAACTCCTTTCTTGATGCTTTAGGGGGTGTTTTCAATCATAGAAAATGTCAAATAATGGGTTGGAAAACTTCTCCTTGGGAGTTGGGTGCAATTTCAAGAATCTTTCACTTTCCAATCATTGACAAATGGGCATCTTTTTGGTACTTGGGCATTCCAATTTCTTTAAAAGTTTCTACATCTCAGGAATGGTTGCATGTTGTTGAAAAGATAAATAAATTTTTTTCTCATTGGGGTATGCAATGGTTAAACCCAATTGGTCGAATCATCCTAATAAAATATGTTTTATCTACTCTTCTAATTTACCAGTGTCCTGCCTTGCTTGCAACCTTGTAAAAACATCATTGGTCTTCAATCTAAGAAAGTAAGGTAATTTCTATGGTGAGGGGGAAAATGAAACCAAATAAAAATTCATTTGGTGAATTGGACTCAGTTCATTATTCCAAAATACAGAGGGGGATTATGAATTCGTGACCCCGAAATAATGAACAAGACGATGGGGATGAAAATGTCATGGAGGCTTATTACTGGTCATATTGCATGGTGGAAAAAATATCTGGTAAATAAATACTTTTTTGTAACAAGGAAAATATGTTTAGAAAACCCCCCAAAATGAAACAAGGTTTCTCCTATATTTATATTATTACTTGTTCAAAATTTCTTTTGTGAGCATATTTCTTGGATTCCAAGAAATGGATGATAGATTCACATATGTGAAGATAAAGTTATGTCAAATGATTTCCTTGCAATGCATCAGGATCTAGCCCCCATTTGGCTATTGATGTTGGAAAAGGGGATCAATACGTTGTTCAATATCTCTGAGTGGCATTTGTTGGGTATGTGTTATATTATTTGCACAACTAGACCTAGTGATGGTTGTGGGGTCACAAGGGTATTGGTTGTGGAGTCTAATTATCTTCCAGATTCACATGTAGGTATGCCTACCCCCTTCTTCTAGGGGTTCATAGATCTGATAGTAGAATTTATATTAGGGTTTTCGTCCAAAAATGAAACTCTCTTTTTGTATGAGGTCATTGTATTGCGACTGTGTATGATGAATATAAGAGGTGTTGCTCTAAACAGGTTTCTGGTTTTCCTGGTTTGGGTTTCCAGGGTAAAATATTTGTGTAATGTGTGTGTGTTCCATTGAATATTTTCTGTTTTTATTGAGAATCTGTTTGTAGTAATTAATTATACAAGGTTAAAATCTACATAGTCATTCCTCCTTTGAGTGGATAGGCTGGAAATCTCTTCGATTACCAGATCTCGTATCTCCTATATACAATTTGTTACTTCTTTTGCTCCATGGTTTCACTCCCTGGCATAGAAGGAAGAATGAATCTTGTGGATGGAAAGGCTCTCTATATATTGTAAACAAGGGGTATCACTCTTTAATTAAATCCTTTATTTCCTTTCCTCACTCTAGTTTGTGGGATTTCACATGGAATAATGATTGTCTTCCAAAGATAATTTTCTTTAGTTGGTTACTCACTCACAAAAAAGTGTTGACTTCTGAAAATTTGTATAAGTGTGGCACTATAGGTTCGTCTCATTGTGTCCTCTACCAACTCGAGGAGGAATCATCCCAACATTTATTTGTGTAATATAGATTCACGAAGGAGGTTTGGTCACTGGTTTTAAACAACCTCAAGCAAATGTTCGACTGGCATTGTTTATATCTTTTTTCCCATTGGTGGAGAAGATATCAAGGAAGTTTAAAAAAAAAATCCAATTTTAAAAGGATTTGGGAATCCCTCCCAATGTATGTCTATTGGTGCATTTAGTTATCTCGAAAAAAAAAGCCATCTTTCAGGAAGAAAAGAAAATCCCCAAGCATGTGGCCTCTAAATCCCTTTTCTTATTGATTGAATACATGCATAATCAAATGAAAGGAACAGATCAAGTTTTAGATGCATGTGAACAGAGTTGGATGGACAAGTTTAAATTGGGACCACCATTGCTTCATGATAAAAAATAGGGAAAAAAAAAACTCTAAAATGGGCTATAAGGTTATCCAATAATGAACTCAAACATTGGATATCTCAACAACAATCTCATATCATTTTCTT
Source organism: Picea engelmannii (assembly GCA_009831015.1). Classification (NCBI taxonomy): domain Eukaryota; kingdom Viridiplantae; phylum Streptophyta; class Pinopsida; order Pinales; family Pinaceae; genus Picea; species Picea engelmannii. The sequence goes on along the minus strand of ML803818.1, from coordinate 87,438 downwards.
TAATGGGGCATCCAAGAATAACCCAGGGGCAATAGGTGTATGGGGGACAATATGTAATCTCAGAGGAAATCCCTTGATTAATTTTTGTGGGGCCTTGGGAATGTTACAAACAAATATGTTGAATCTTATGCCTTGTGGTAAGGTCTTAATCTCACTGAGGCTAATGGTTTCTAGAAGATCATCATATTGGGGGATTTTATGACTGTGATTTGTTGGCCCTTGACCAAGTTTTGAGGATCTTTGGTCATGTTTGACCTACTTTTGGGACTTCGACAGGCTATCGAAGGTGGAGCACAAGCCGAAGCGAAGATCACGGGATCTCGGCCCCTTTTTAAGGATTTCTGGGTTTTGGGCTTATGTAACGGGTATGGGAATGTTGAACCATGGGTTTACCCATGTTTAGAACCTTTTTGTAATGTATAAATAAGCAGCTAGGTGATGTAAGAAGTAGTTACTAGTCATTGATCGGCTTAGTGCATGGCTAGTTGGATTTGTGCACGAATGTGTTAGGGTTGGTAGAGTTAAGTGTGAGTGTTATGTAAGAGGTTTTGTGCACGAACTGTGTAAATCTTTGTGTTGTGAACTAACTCGGGGAAGGAGGATCTGGCAACGTGCGCATAGATCTCTTGTCCTATGCGGATTTGGCTTTGTGGCTTGGTGCATGTAAGAATATTGGAAGAGCCTAATAAAGAAGAGAAGAGTTGGTAGACGTAGCCCCACACTGGGGTGAACCACGTATATTTTGATTTATGGTTGCTTTGTGCATTGTGATTGTTTATTGTTCATATGAGTAATGCAGTAATGTATGTTTAGATGCATTTGATATAGTAACTTAGTGCTTAGTAATGTGAATGGATGCTAGATATGAACTATTCCCTTATGCTAAGTGCATCTATATGTTAGATCTGGTTGAATACTATGTTTCTATATAATTAGAGTTTTCTTTGTGAAGTGAATACTGTGAACTATAACTTCTAAGTGCTCTATTAAGGTGTTGTAATCATAGATCGGTGTCCCAACTAAGGTTGCAGACATCTGAGTCCTACAACCACCCCTGCCTCTACTCAGGTGAGACTTCATCTCCTTCGTAGGTGTTGCCGAAAGGGCCGGTAGTTAGAGTTTTGCTGGTGCATTGTTGTAGTGTTGAACCCTGGGTCTACCCCTGTGCCAACAAATGGTTCTGTTGTCGGGACCTGAAACTATGATTGTTTGGAATTGAAGAAAAGAAAGCTTTGTGCATAGATTTGTTGCTTTAGTGTGCAGTAATCTACTTGAATTGTGAAGCTCTATGCTAAGAAGAGAAGTTAGATTTGAAGAAAAGAGGTAAGATCTTAAATCTTTGTGATCTGAGAAAAGTAAGATAAGTGGAAATTTTTGTTTCAAAATTATGTATCTAAGTATGTTTGATAAATTTTGTCCTAGATTGAAAAATAGGGCACAACTAGATGAAAGAACGTTTGATATGAGTAGATCTGATAGAAATAATGAAAGATATGTTATTCCTATGCACAAAAAGAGTGTTTGGACTAACAAATGGATGAAGGACCCTAGAAATAATTTTTTGCAAGTTAGCTACTATATTCCTAGTGTGCAGTATAGGAAAGGTTGGGGATCATTTCAAAGAAAAAGAAGATTAACTCTTTGTTATAATTGCAGAAGACTAGGACATCTTGCTAAGGAATGCCTTGGAAAAAGACCTAGTTGTCTTTGTTGTCAAGCTATGGATCATAAAGTTTTGGATTTACCTAGAATGATTGCTAAGGCTAAAAGAATGAATATGAGACAAGAAAACCCTGAGGGAAGATCAAGAAACTAAGACCATGGAAGAACCCCAGAAAGAATCAGAGAATGTATTGCTGCAAATGAAAGACACCTTAAATGATCACAAAAATATCAACTTATCAGAGATATTCAAAGAAAAAGAATGCATAGAAACAAGAATAGGAGACTTCGACATTGACTGTGTTCTGGATGAGGGAACATAGGTGAATATCATGACAGAAAGAACTTGGGAAATTTTGGGAAAGCCTACTATGATTCCTTATTAGGAGGAATATGATTATTTAAAGGAAAGATGATAACCCTATGTGCAAGGCTCACCTAGATATCTATGAGTGCTCATGGAACTACGACAAAGGAATATTTTGAGGTTGTTAAATTTATTGAGAACAATGCCCCATTTGCTATATTACTAGGAAAAAATTGGATTGAGAAAGATCAGGCTAGAAGAAAAGAAGAGGAAGTGTTAGAACAAAAGAAACAAGAATTAAAAGATTTCATGACTAGGAGGATAACACACTTGATTGAAGAATAGGAGAACAGATCAAAGTTGTTCAGAACCAGAAACCTGAATGTAGAAGTTAAAAGAACACAAGAAGACTCACCGAAGAGTAGAGCACCTACCCCAGACAGAGAAGAAGTATTGGCCTTGAACCCTACAAAAGACCATCAACAATGCAAAGTTACTATGCTAAAAGGAGATAAGAATCATAATGGAAAGAGGAATACCGAGAAGTATATTACAGGGAAGAAGGCTAGAAATCTCAGTAAGAAGAGAGAAAAGATAGAAAAGTTGCAGAATGTTCTAGAAGGGACTTCACAGAAGGAAGGTTTGCAAAACTGGAACTTCACTGAGATATCATAACAGCGCAACCTGACACTTCGCCATGGTGAAGCGATATAGCCATTGAAATCATTATAACCATTAGCCTGACACCCCAAATGGTAAGAACAACATTTATGTCCAGAAAGCTCACCATCAGACCGTTGGGACCGCGCCTCAATGGACATAACCACATTGTTGAAGGCCTCTCATCCGTTGGAGAGATCCATTACACCGTTGTCTACTTATTTCTTCGAGTGTTGCACCGAAAACACTTTTGCAAATTCTATCCTAGCCAACTCATTACTACCGCGCTGTGTTTATTGAGATCAACACATGTTTTATTGATTTGAGCACTCATTCATCCACTTGAGTTATTCGATCTTAGCATGCATGTCAGACGAGCTCAGCGCCGTAGAGAAAGTCATCGAAGAAGTTATAATCAACCTTATGGCTGAGAAGGTGATGTCTATTGTAATTCAGGCCTCATCGACGAGAGGAGTGCAAGCCTCCCCGTTGATTGCTCGCAGATCTAGACCATCCCAACCTGCAATAGAGAAAAGAACCAAGCATCGAGATAACTTGGTGAAGGAAAAATTAATCCCAAATATCCTGCTTGACTACATCCTACCTTTGGCAGGTGTGATGAGTCATGACAATGTCCCAAGAGACTTTGATTACACCATGGTTACTGCATACCTCCCGAAGGGGATACATGTAGTTAGAACACTGTAGGATAAGATCAAAACATTAAAATTCAGCAACTTCAACCTAGGGGACCATAAGAACTACAACATGCTCTCTCCTTACAAGTATTTTACCAGGATGAAGGGGAAGAACTCGAAAATAATCCCCCAGCCATGGAATATGAACCTCGCGCAGTCCACCCTCTTGAATGTGATGAAGATTCCACACTTTGGAAAGCACCAAGAGGTTAATGCGTTTGTTAAGCTCCTACTATCATGTTACCATGGTGGCTATATATGGCTAGACCGATGCATCATAGCCAATCTGATGTTGATCCATAGGATCACCAGATTGATCATGCAGGGACCCAACCCATAGGATTTCTACCCAAGGAAGGCTAAAGGTCGTGCATTGGCACAGAGGATCAAATACACCTATGGTGATGTAGAAAAGGGGATGCAAGGCTACAAGGTAGCTTCCATATAGAATGGCATAGTGCGCCTGGCATGCCAGTTGATCGCAGGAAAGATCGTGAGAAAGAAAAGACCTACACAGATCATAGGATTCGTTGTTGACCTCACCAGAAAATGTGTAGAAGGACTCCAAATGAACTGGGTGAAGTACCTAGTCAACCAGCTAGAACTGGATTGTTGTGAAGATCAGGATCAGGGATATGAGTTCCACTTTATCTGGTTCCTGATCTTCATAACGTTTACTTATTGGGAGATTCCATAAGGTGAAACCTTCCCGTACATTGAGCTGTTTGAGCCGCTCGCTGCGAAGTTCACCATGCTCTGGTACTCGAGCGATATGGGAAAATAGTGGCAGTTGAACGCAGTATTCCATACGTACTATCTCCAATTGAAGAGGGCTATCGAGGTTGTCCCTTGCATGACGCCGAACACTGTGCACTAGTTCATACCTCTCATGAAGTTCTGCATAGATCGACACTTCATTTATATCATTGCGCACGTAGACGAGCATAAAGAAGAGATTCAGTCATACTATAAGCTCACAGAGGAGGACCTCGACCAAATAACTAAGGACTGGTCAACAAACCTTCTTATGACTGTCAACCCTACAGAAATGTCTGATCCCGAACTAATTGGCAGCTCAGAGCCCACTCACAAAGAACACAACACACCTGGAACTAGCAGAAGGAATAAGACCAAAGAAGTACAAAACCTAAGCAGTGCATCAGATGAAATTGATTCAGTGTCACCTAGACGAGGAGGTGATGATGAAGTATATAGAGAAGAGACCAATGGAAAAGAAGATCAGTAGAAGCAAGGTGAAGTAACAACGCCTAGGGATCCTTTTAATGAGGCTAATCCATCAAAGAAAAGACAGGTTTCCCCTATGAAACCCACCTCAAAAAAGATGTCAAGAGCGAGCAAAACCACGATGAAAACCATGCTCATGGTCGATGACTTCGACTTCATCATCGTAGTTGTAGTAGATTCCTCACAGGATGTCTTACAAAAACATGAATCCAAGCAAGAGGAGATGTACGACATAATTGAGGTTGAACTCAGAGGGGTACAACAAGCCCTTCAATCCAGCTGTGTAGTATCCATTGTGCCCCTACTATCAGAAGCACCGGAATTGGGAGACGAGCCTACCCAACTCCAAAGACTAGCTGATACGATTGAAGCTCGCCTTCATCGCGCACAGGAAGAAACATAATAGGCCACAGAGGCCCTAAAGCAAGTGCAAAAATTAGTCATAGAGAAACGCTGAGTTGCGCAGCAGGAGAAGGTTGCTCTCCAAACAAAGTTTGAAGAGGATAAAGCACAATTCCAGCAGGAGAAAGAGTAGTTTCTCATTGAGAAGCTCAAAGTCAAGGAAGCAGTCAACAACTAAGTGAATCACAGTGCCTAGATTTATGAGCGACTCACTGAGGATCCTGAATTGAAGGCATTGGAGTCACAACTCCAGGAGGCAAAGAAGCAAGCAGAAACAATACAGGCGCAGTTGAATCCCCTCTTAGTAGTCGAGAGGATGAAGCGATAACAAGAACATCGCACTACTCAACATCAAGTCCACACCATTCAAATCAAAGTCATGCAAGTGACTCAGAGGCTCCAACCAATCGAGGATGAGGCTTGCCAACTATTCACAGAGATTGAAGGCTGAGGAGAAGAACTGGAACAATTCGTCACTGCATCTGAACAATGCTTAGACGGACCTGTCAACGAAGCAATTATCCAAGAGTTCATCGAGCTAGAGGCCTTGGCACAGGAACAGGTTGAAGCAGCTCAAGCCAAGCTCGAGTCTTTTGAAGCAAAGCTACCCAGATTAGAGTGAATCGGGACGAGTCACAGGTGAGTGTTGGGGGCCTGTTGGCCCTTGACCAAGTTTTGAGGATCCTTGGTCATGTTTGACCTACTTTTGTGACTTCAACATGATTTCGAAGGTGGAGCACAATTCGAAGCGGAGATCACGGGATCTCGGCCCCTTTTTAGGGCTTTTTGGGTTTTGGGCTTATGTAACAGGTATGGGAATGTCGGCCCATGAGTTTACCCATGTTTAGGCCATTTTTGTAATGTAAAAATAAGTAGCTAGGAGATGTAAGAAGTAGTTACTAGTCATTGATCGGCTTAGTGCATGGCTAGTTGTCTTTGTGCATGAACGTGTTAGGGTTGGCAGAGCTAATTGTGAGTGTTGTGTAAGAGGTTTTGTACACAAACTATGTAAATCTTTGTTCTGTGACCTAAATCGGGGAAGGAGGATCTAGCGAGGTGCGTGAAGATCTCTTGTCCTATGTGGAGTTGTCTTTGTGGCTTGGTGCATGTAAGAATATTGGAAGAGCCTAATAAAGAAGTGAAGAGTTGGCGGACTTAGCCCCACACTAGGGTGAACCACGTATATGTTGCATTATGGTTTCTTTGTGCATTGTGATTGTTTATTGTTCATATGAGTAATGCAGTAATGTATGTTTAGATGCATTTGATATAATAGCTTAGTGCTTAGTAATGTGAATGGATTCTAGATCTGACTTATTCCCTTATGCTAAGTGTGTCTATATGTTAGATCTGATTGAATACTACGCTTCTCTATAATTAGGGTTTTTTTTTCTGTGAAGTGAATAATGTGAACTATAACTGCTAAGTGCTCTATTAAGGTGTTGTAATAATAGATCGGTGTACCAACTAAGGTTGCAGACATCTAAGTCCTACAACCACCCCTGCCTCTACCTCGAGTGAGACTTCATTTGTTTCGCAGGTGCTTCCGAAAGGGGCGGTAGTTAGGGTTTTTTTGGTGCGTTGTTATAACATTGAACCTTGGGTCTACCCCTATGCCAACATGATTCAATCTATAATTAATCAATCTAAACTTGAGACTAAATCCATCCCTAGAGTGTTTTCTCACATTATAAGCCTTCTTGTTGGTTTTGAGTACAAGGTCTTTCACACTTTGCATGAGCATAACAACTTCACAGATGATTGTGCTAAGCATGGAACAAATCTGGGAGAAGGTGTAATTGAATTTAACGGGGTTTGTTATTTCCTTCATATACCTTAATCTATGGGTATGCATCAAAGTGTTATGTATATATGACAGTTGGTGCCTTGGTATCCACGTTATTTTGGTTGTCCATCAAAATCCACACACTTTCGAGTTAATGAATTCATAACTATGAGTATGTGTGAACCTCAATACTTTGGGAGAATGGTTGGTTCTCTAGTTTTCACCTTGTTTGGATTACCCCCGTGTGGTTTGTATTGGTTTTAGTGTGGTTCTTGGAAATTATGTTAGAGAAAGTTGGTGGGCATCATTGATGGTTTGTGTTCATTGTGGTATGTTAGCTCTTTGTAGACTAGTCTTTCTCTAGTTTCCTAGTTGATTTATTTTAATTCCATCTTGAAAAGCTAGTATAAACTACAAGTTTTGAATTATGTAGCATATTCTTTGCATCCTGGGTTATCATTTTCATTGTATTAATTTGATGTTGGGTTGATTCCCTTGGAGGATTTTCTCAAAATTTTAATTTTTTGGGATGAAAAAGTCAAAGTTGGTGGAAGGGATCTTTGTTCCAGTATTTCGTCTTCTATGGGTTTTCTCCCTCTTGGTTTGAATTCCCTTCTCTCTACTACTACGAGGTCCTTGTCGGTGTTCATTTGTAGACTGGAGGTTTTCATTTGGCGATTTTTCCTTTAGCGACTATCATCTCCTTGAAAATCCCATACATAATTAGGACCTTGGGTATTGGTCCTAGTTCTCTTTCCAATCTCTCTCTATGTTATGCAAATCCTCTGTGCAAGGTAGTTTATTTTGATATGCAGTAAAAGATTCCCCATGGGTATCTTATTCCTCCCAATTGGTGCACAAACCTTTTGGTAACTAGTCTCTAGTATGGGGGTAATTATTTTGTCTCAAGGGATCCTGTAGCTTATCATGTTCCAGTCTTTTGGTTCTGATCCAGATTTATGAGAGGAATGGAATGAATAACAGAATCAATACAATAACACAGAGATACAAAGAACAAAAATAGATATCCATTGAACAATAAATTTTATTGAATAAATAAAATAGGTTGAAACTGTAAAACTGTAGAACTGAAAATAACTTGCGTGAATGGTGGTAGTTATCTCTAAGAAGAGATGTGGCTTCTAGGCGCATCTGTTTCAACAAAATGATTACAATGAGGCTCCAGAGGCCCTTTTAAAATTACTCATGAATTCCAAAACCCTAGACATCCAAAGACCTAACCCTAGGAGATGGAACGCCAAAAGTTATGTGGGCTTGATGGGTAAGTTGGTACCTCAACTTCCCATGGTCGTAAATTCTACATACAACCTCTGTTTTAGGCGTGTGATAGCCTATTGGAAAGGTATTTTTGAGAACTACACATTATGCCATCAAACTTTGACTTTGTTTACAATTTTACTATGGAAATCCAAAAAAAAATTGTTTAGGGTCCCAAAATGGCCCTGGAAGTACATAAAGATGTACTGACATGAAAAATTCCAAAATAAGCCAGTTGGATTAGGTGGGAATCCACCAATATCCAGCTGGAATTTGTGTAGGGATTTAGACAGCCTCGAAAGTGTAGAACCCACAATTACAAAAAATTACATAAGAACATGTTGAACTAAAAACTGTCAAGAGGAGCCAGTTGGAATAGGTGTGTGCCCACCAATATCCACCTAGATCAGTTCTCCCCCCTTAGGAAGAAATGGTATCAATTGTGTCGAGTGCTCCCATCAAGTGAGGAAATTTTTATTGAATTTGGATCTGGGTGAGCCACTTGCCTTGGTGCAGGAGCTGCCCTGCCTTGACAACCTGATAAAGATGGGTCCTCTACTGGTGAGTTCCCTTGACCTATGTGTCCACTATATGATTAGTGGATGCGTGTTCCATGTATTCATGGTTGAGATTTGTTGTTGTCAATTGTTCTATGATCTCTGAGGTGTCAAATAGTGGTGGAAAATATGGTCGAAGGAGGTCCACATTGAACACTAGGTGCAAGCCAAGGAAGGGGGGAGTGTTGAGCTCAAAATCAATGTCACCCACAACCTTGGTGATGGTGTAAATCCCATAGCAAAGTGGACGGAGATTTCAATGGAGCCCTGCAAGGCATTATTTCTGCAAATGTAACCAGACCTTGTCTCCCACCTGAACCCACATGAAACTTGTGCAGTACCTGGTGTTGATCACAGTGTTTCTTGTAATTGCCATTGGATTTATGAAAATTATCATGGGCCTGTTGGTGGATGTGTTGAATCCGCTCAATGAATATAGTGGATTTGTTGGCCTCAGAATGAACATGGGAAGAATATTTTTGTGTGGTTGCAAGAGGTAGTGCAACATCAATGGGACCCAAGGGTTGGAATCTGAGCCCCACCTAAAAGGGGTTGTGGTCGATGGAGTTATGGAGAGCCCTGTTGTAGTTTTGTTGAACATAGGGAATACTCTCATCCCATGTATGTGGATGCTTAGAGTTATACATGCATAGGCTGTGCATAATCATTCGATTGACGACCTTTGTTTGGCCATTGGTTTGAGGGTGGAAGGAAGTGGATTTAGTGAGCTTGGTGTCAAACAATGACCAAAGACTCGACCAAAATGTGTTGAGGATCATAGTGTATCAATCAAACATGATGGTCTGTGGTATCCCAAAATGGACCCACACTCATTCGAAGAAGATCTTCGTAGTATCTGTCACTATGATGCTCATCTTACAAGCCGTGAAAATGGACATCTTCGAAAACCGATCAACCACCACAAATACACAATCATTTCCTTGCTTGGTGGATGGAAGGCCATATATGTAATCCATCTATATGGATTCTAAAGTCCGCTCAGGAGTAGGAAAAGGGGTGTATAAGCCCTGATTATTGATGGTTGGCTTGGAAATGGCATAGGTAGTGCAAGATCTGATATAATTGTTGACGTCTTGTTGAAGTTTTGGCCAATAAAAATGTTTTTGTAGAATGAACACAATTTTCTCCACGTCAAAATGTCTTTCCATCTGACTGTAGTGAGCCTCTCAAATCATCTTTTCATGCTCAATTGAAAGAACACGAAGATGGCCAAGATGGTAGAACAATCCATCCTAATTGTGAAAATCGGTGACATTTGTTCCTATACCCAAGAGCTGATAGGTGGTGGAGAAGTCAGGATCTTGTTGATAAAGTTGGGGCCACTCTGATGCCTCATGCGCACAGGAATGGAGCATGGTGGTGAGTGCATCCACGGGAGGTCGAGTTAGGTAGTAAACAATAAGATTTGTGCTCCCAATATTATACTTGATGTTGAGATTGAACTTCTGTAGGTATGTGGACCACTTTTGATGGCATTCATTCTGCAACTTTTCTTGTGTTTGTATGAACTGAAGAGGATTTTGATCGGTGTGGATGATTGTCTCATTTCCCATAATTTAATGTTTCCATTGACGAGAGGCTTGCACAATGGAATACATTTCATTTTCATAGGTGGGGTACTTCCGTATGGTATCTGAGAGTGTCTCACTATGTTATGCTATTGGATGACCTTGTTAAGTGAGAACTGCGCCTACAACATAGTTAGATGCATTAGTCTCAATATCGAATGGTTGTTGTAGATCCGGTAAGGAGAGTACTAGAGCTTAGCACAAGCGATACTTTATATCATCCAATGCTCGTTGTTGTGCCTTCCCCCATGAGAAATTTTCCCTTCCACCACCCTTGGTCACTTGGATGAGGGCCCATGAAATATGGGAGAATCCCAACATGAATCGTCGGTAGAAGTTGGCAAGTGCCAAGAAGATTTGAAGCTCAGTTAGTGTGGTTAGGGATGGCCAATCACAGATGAATTGGATATTAGTTGGATCCACATGTTCCCCATTCTCATCAACAATGTAGCCCAAGTATTGGACCATGTTCATGCTAAAGAATAATTTTTCCAAGTTGGCATATAGCTTGTGTTGCTACAGAGTGCTCAAAACCTGCTAAATATGTTGCATGTGCTCCTCCCAAGTTCTACTGAAGATGAGGATGTTATCCAAATATACCACCACAAAAGAGTTGGTTAAGGGTCTCAATACATCATCCATCAACCTCATGAAAGTGGTTGGTGCATATGTTAAGCCAAATGGCATCACCAACCATTCGAAGATACCTTATTTAGATTTCAAAGTTTTCTTCCATGCATCAGTTAGTTCAATGGGAACCTGGTGGTAGCCAAACGTTAGGTCAATATTGTTGAAGAAATTTTCCCCCTTGAGTGGTCAAGAAGGTCATCAATTCAAGGAATTGGATATTAGTTCTTGACTATGATTTTTTTTAATGCTCTGTAATCAATGCAGAGCCTCCAAGTCTCGTCTTTCTTCTGCACTAGTACAATTGGGCTTCCGCAAGGGGAGGATCTGGGTCTGATGTGCCCCTTTTGAAGAAGCTATTGGATTTAATGCTTGATTTCATCATTTTCCATCAGTGAGAAACGATAGATTGTTCCATTAGGTAGAGGTGCATTGGGGGTTGGATCAATTGGATGCTTGACTTGGGAGTGCGTCAGTACCCTGATGGGTGACGAGAATATGTCTATGTACTCTTCCACGATCTCGTCCACTTTCTTCTACTATAAAGAGAGGCTATGTGTAGAGGCCAAAGATGAAGAGGCAACCTTCTACTTAGTGTGAGCATGGAACATAAAGAGTATGAACTTCCCAGTCTGTGAAATAACCTTACTACATTTCTTAGTAGATATTAAAGAAATAGCAGTGGGCGGCGCTACCTCTAGTATCATGTATAATTGTCTACCCAAAGTAATAATAATAGTGCAAGGTCTAGACTCATACACATCATGTTGCTTCCATGAATATGGTTTTTCTAAAATAACATCACAAACTTCAAGGGGATCAATATCACACAATACCTCATCTTTGAAGGGCTTGATGTTGTAGGGAAAAGGACATTGTTGGCTAACACAGAGATATCTTCCTTGGAGAAGTCAACCTATGGTGTAGGGCTACGGGTGTGGTGTCATCGACAAGTCCAGTCGCTTGATGACCTCTATTGAGATCAGGTTCTTTTGATTGTCTCTATCGATAATGAAATGAAACAGAGCCCCCTTTACCCACATCTGTGAGTAAAAGAGGTGTTCCCCTTCCTCTAGTTCTTATGGTTCTCTTGGATGGACTTTGGTGGTAGTGAGAATGGTTTTGGGTTTGGCATCGATAATATGCTTCCCTCCTTCTAGATTTGATTTAGAGTCAGAATCTACCTATGACTCAGAATATTTCATCTCGACCACCAGTGACTACTTGGAGCGACATTATTCAGTGTTGTGCTAAGGGATTTTATGGTATTCACACCAATTTCTCGTGTCCTTCTTAAGCTTCTCATTTCCCTTCTTATGTTGCAGCTTGGACTAGTTGCCCTGAGAGTGGTCATGTTTTCTCTGTCCCTTTTTTTGTGGTTCGGGGTCGCCTTTTCCCTGCTTCAGCTATGAGAAGTTTGAAGATCCAAACTCTCGCCTCTTCTGCTTAAATTTATACTCAATATTGACAACATGTTTATAATCTTGTTGGATTTATGGGTTGACCTAGGTTATAACTACATGATTACCAACAAACCTTCGACCATCGGCCCTTCTTGATACCAGAAGGAAACACAACGCACAAAGTGCACTGCACAGTCTCACCCGAGATGGATTCAATGGGTTGTCACAAGACTCAGGTGTCTGGAACCATGGGATGGGATGTTCTTTTTTCTCGACGGCATTAGATCTACTCAAATACTATCCCTCAAGTACCCATTTATTATGCTAACCCTAGCTAGATCTGAGGTCTGAACAGTGACACAACTATTCCAATAGAAATTCATTAACCATTATAACAACATATACCCAATGACATATATCCATTTACTGCAACATAAGATTCATATATGAATACTAACTATGGCATTCATCCATTTAGTGTTGTTCTACAGATTTCATCAGTTTATCCTTAGTGCACAATATTATTTCCTTTATCATTTTAACATGTTTATCATAAAACTTATTAAATAAAATATAACCACAAGTACTGCAAACATTCACACATAACCTAGATATATTGTGGTTCACCCCCTCCTGGGGCTACGTCCACAAAGATGAGTCGCTTCAATTCTTTATTAATCTTCCTACAAAATCTAGTGTCGAGCACTATACATTTCTTCCTCCATTATAATCGATCTCCACAGATCGTGATAGTCTTCACAAAACTTAGAACAAATATCCGATCATTCATATACTAACAACATCTAGAACTCGAAAAAAAACCAATAACCTCTGACCCTTCCACAGTCCTAATACATTCTACTTATAGAAAAAATTGGACAAAGCCCTCACAAAAACCCTGACCCTAAGTGGATTAGGTTTTTCACTTTCCAACTGACTCAATGTCGGTTGGTCCATGATCCAACCATTCTCCAAGTCGACGCTTTTCCACTTTCCAAATACTCCACAACATTTTGTCCACTTTGTAACTACTTTTCCTTGGCACTGCTTTTCCTCTGTTTCTGGCGCTACTTTTCCTCTATTTCCGATGCACTCCCCATTTTTCGGCACTACCTTGATTTATTCAAAACTTCCTTGATTTTCTCCCAAAATTGGCATGTACCAACACGCCCCCAACACTGACATCGTGACTCATTTTGAGTCACTCACTGACTTCTGCATATTTCATTACTTGTGTCAGTGCTTCATAAATCTATGTTGCTTGCTGGCATTGACCTTGATCATGGTTGCTGTTTTCTGCCATGGATTCTACCATCTACGTGGTGACTAGAGGTTTCAATATTTCTCCCCCCGCCAAGCCTATCTGTTCCACTTTTTATTTTTTTGTGTCGATCTCCATGACCAACTACTTATCCTTTTCCTACAGAGGCTCCAGCTGAGCCTGCCTTGCAATATTCTCTGCCTGCACTGCCTTTTCTTATGACTGTAGACTCTTCATTTCTGCAACTGTCTTAATTTTTTCATGCAGTGAAATCGTCTTCCATATCTATTTCAAGTCTACCATTGCTACATGGATCATATCCTCCTTTCCTTGCAGCTCCTGCAATATTCCATCTTCTTGTAATTGTGTCCATAGTTGGGCACTTTTCTCCAACAACTCTGTCATATTTTGTATAGCCCGCACTATATTCTCCGCAGATGTTGTTGTGTCTTTATCTCACTGTGCACTTACTTCTAAAGGAGTAGTGGGTATTGCACGCTCCTCCATCTCCTTTATTTGGTTCTTATACTGTTCCAAATCCTGAGTTATTTTCTTCATATTTTCCTCTGATGATACTTCCTTTGATCCTTCGTTGTTTGGGATGGTTTAAAACATTGCAACAATGTGTTTCTCCATATCTTCTATATTCTGTTGTGTTAACTTCTTCTCCTACCCTTCCTGGCTAATTGCTTCCTTCAATGTTATGTTATCCTCATGTGTTGTCTATAATTTTGTCGCATTCGACCTTGCCCTGGACTAGATTTCCTATGTGACACTAATCTGCAATTTGTACAGTGCCTTTGTTAGAATCTTGGGAAATTCCAAGTCCAATATCTTTATCTCCTTTAGAGGCTTATGTTTCACCTCCTCATCAATGTACAACATATCAGGTGTTATAATGAAATTTGTGCTCCCCTGCATTGTGATCTGCACTGTTTCCCTTGCTGGCATTCCTTCCCTAGTCTTTACTAGTGTGTCTTTTTGTTGCTACTCTTCCTTGATCTTTAAATGTTCCAGTGAATATTTTACCTCCTGCACCTGCTCAATAATTGAATCCCTTTTCTTCTTGACATTCTCCCAAGCCTCTGATAGCCGATATTCGATGGTTGTAGCTACTAATTCGACATCATCTGTTGTCAGTGATGTGTGAGGTGGTGTCCTATGGGCCTTCGCCTTCTTCCTTGAGCCACTTTCTTACTCCCATGTTCTCTTATTTTGGGCATATGTCCTCTTAGATGTCTCTATCATATGTTTATCCACCCATGTCTCATGTCTAACTTCTTTTTTGATAGGTATATCTTGTGTCTCTTCCCTCACTTCTGTTGCGTACACCTATTATCTTGTATCTCTCGGTGTTTTCCCTATGCGTGGTGGATCCTGTGTGGAACCACCCTATGGTTTATTCTATGTCCTTTGTTTCTTTTGAGGTGGTTTGCTTCCCCCCACTTGGCCTTATGTTGCATTCTTCTTTTTCCTCACACCATTTATGCCTATCTATTGCGCAGGGACTGTTATGTCATGCGTCTGAGTTTGTACTGTTGGCACTCTCCTTGGACTTATTGGCACCTTCCATGCATCATGACACAATTGGACCTGCATTTGGATATCCTTTCGTCATTCAGTAGCTTAGTTGTAACCATTCCTTCACTAGATCCCTCTTCGCCTACAACCACATATTGTGGTGCGTGGCCTGAAAATTAGCAATATGTCCAAACTCTTGGACTATCTCAGTTGAAATCCTCCACATGTTGGATAAGTGATTTTGTATCTCTAGAAGGTATAGCGTAAATGTATCAATGTTAACCCTCTTCTTCTTTGGGTCTTCTATGCTCCTTAAGGAAGTGTATCAGTTTGCACCACACTTTCCTAATCTCTGAAGAAACACACTATACACTGGTTCTTTCCAACCTACAAGTGCAGTGAGGATGAGTAGCCACGAGTAGTGGAACTTAGAGCCCCAGTCTTGTGTATCCTTCCAGTCTTCTAGGAAGGAATTGAGTAAATAAGGGGCCTGACTCATCGAGGTCCCCTTCGTTCACTGCGCTGTAGCCGCTACCACCCCTGTTGGTACTTCTTCCTTCCTACATTTCCACATTAACTTACACTCTAACAATCTTGTATATAATATTTCCCTTGGATCATTTATGTCACTAAACTTGATCCCCCTATCCCCTCTATTTGTGCCATATTTTTCCTTAATTTCATCAGAAATGGACTTTTCCTTAGTCTTGTCATCCATATACTATTCTAGATTCTCCCCATCCATGGGTATCCCAGTAATTGTTGCTATTAAGTCCACATTGATAGGCACTAGCCTATCCATCCATAAGACACCTCCATGCACTCTTGTTAGGATTTGTTTCACACATTCATTGATGTATTTACTGCACCCAAAGTGTGGTAAATCCAATAAGTTCATAATCCCTATGTTATAGAGCCCCAAGATCCACTATGCAGGCTCCAATAATGGTGCACCTGATGGGCCCTCTCCTCTACATTCAATGTAGTTGTGTTGTGCCAAATCCGAGAACTTGACGATATCTGCTACATCATGTTTTGAATACTTTATACTGTTCACACCTCCTATCATTGCATCATCCAATTTTACTCCATATGGGATATTTGGCTTTACAATTACCAACTCTTCTTGTGCACGTGATATTCCTTGTGCACTGCTTTCAACCTGAACTTTCTTTTTCTTGTGTTAGGATGATACCTCGACCTCAAGTATGCCCTCTTCTTATGTTTCTTTTTCTTCTTCTGACTCTAGGCCTCGTTGCACTGAACCCATGACATCTTATTCATCCTGTGGCCCTTTTCTTCTCGATGCATAGGAATATGTTCTTTATGCATCTTCCTCAGGCTACACGACCTCCTGCGATGGGTTTTCTTCCTCCTCCACCTATGTGCTATGTGGCTCATACTATGGTGTATGTATTTCATCCACATCGACTATTTTCGGCATTCCCTATGTCCCTGTTTGTGTCACCTGAGCGTTGCTTCTAGTGTTTTGACCGGTCCTACTTAATGCTCTAACTCATGGTGGCGACATCTTGCTAGAATCCAAACTGTTGTGCTACAAATCTCAACCTGTTTTCAAGAATTCTCACTTTCTTGCGCTTAGGGTTCGCTCTTCGTTCTAACAAATGAATTCATTTCTCCCTTTTTATGACTTTATAGCAGGACAACGTATTGACATTTGTTTTGCACTAATAGTTTTTGATTTTTCACTTTTTCTTATGCGCTGCACTTTTGTACCTGTCAACTACTTTCTAGCGCGCAGTGTCTTTAACACTAATTTTTCTGTGGTGCATTGTTAATGATAATAATTCTATTACATCAAAACCTTCTAGTATTCTCCTATCTTTTTGTCTTTTTATTTCATTTTTTTTTATGGATTTTTGTATTTTTCTTCTAACATATACTATATACAATATGTACGATCATACCTCCTTTTTTTGTTTTTACCTTATGTTGTTAGGTCAACTATCTTGATACAAATTTAGTCGACTACCATTCACCAGTCCTTTGAGATTCTTCCCTGCAATATCTTTCAGTTGCACAACACCTCCATTTTTTATGGCCTCTACCTGATAAGGCCCTTACCAGTGCATCTTGAACTTCCTAGGGCGTTGTAGATACTTGTTGTCATAGAGGAGAACTATATCTCCTTCCTTAAATATTTTCTTCTTTATGTGCCTATCATGTCAATCTTTGTCCTTCGCTTTCTGTACTTCCAGGTGAAATCTTGCTACAATTTTGTCTTCTTCCAACTCCATCAGTTGATCCAATCTTTCAAGCACAACATCTTCTTTTGTCATGTTGGTAATATCTGCAATGCACAAAATAGGTACTAAATAATCCAATGGAACCACTGCTTCTTGCCCATACACCATTTTGAATGGTGTCTTTCCTATAAGCCTCTTGCATTTAGTCCTGTAATCCCATAACACTGTTGATACATTCAAATCCCAATCATCCCTATTCACATTGCAAATCTTTGTCAATGCATTTTCTATAATCTTGTTAAAATCTTCTACTGTACCATTTGCCTGGGGATGGTAAGGTGTTCTCTTCTGATGATGTATCTTGAATTCTTCTTCCATAGATCTGATTGTACTGTTAATAAAATGAGTTCCTTCATCACTCAAAAAAATTCTAGAACATCCAAATCTGGTCACCATGTTCTCAAAGATAAACTACACTATAGTTTCTACACTGCAATCCTTCACTAGGGTTGCTTCTACCCATCTGGTTAAGTATTTTGTCATAGTGATGATGTATCTATCTCCTGACCTCCTTGTTGGTGGGTTAATGGGTCCAATGAAATCCACAACCCATTTATCAAATACATGTAAAGTTACTTGGGGCATAAGTGGCATTTCATGCCTTATGGATGGTTTTCCCACCCTCTGACAAACATCACAGGTCTGATAGTATTCCTTTACATCCCTATGTACTGTAGGCCACCATAATCCTGCACACAACACCTTTTTTGTTGTAGGATTTCCTGCATAGTGCCCTCCAACTATACCTTCATGTGCTTCTACTAACACCATGGAGTGTTCATTCTCCGTCACACATCTTCTCAGAATTCCATCTTCACCTAACTTGTATAAATGACCTGCAATCAGCTAATAGTCTGTAGCATGCACCACCAGCTGTTTTTTCTGTGCGACAGTAAATTCCCTGGGAGCCATTCCTATGCTAAAAAATACAACAATGTTAGCAAAATAATCATTAGCAATCTGAACAAAAAATAAGTTAGCATCAGGAAAATTCTCCTCCAAGTTCTTTGGCTCCTCTCCATTATTAATTCTTGACAGATGAGCTGGTCCCGCATCCAACTTCCCTGGTTTTACTATGATTTCAAAATCAAATTCCTGAAACAATAACAACCATATACAAATCCTCCCCCCCAAAACTAGCTTGTTAACTAGGTACTTCAAAGTAGAATGATCTGTAAACATCTTAAAATGTTGACCCAATAAATAATGTATGAACTCCTGTAGGGCATATACCATAGCCAAACTTTCCCTTTCTGTAGTATTATAGTTCTGATCAGAATCAAAAAAAATTCTACTAGCAAAATATAGTGGGTGATCAATGTCTCCTTCATCTGGTTGTGCCAAAATTTCTCCAAGTGCAATGGATGAAGTGTCCACATGCACATGAAATTATTTTGTCAAATCTGAAAATCCCAGAATTGGTGATGTCACCATATTCTCTTTTAGTATGCCCAAGCTCTCTTGGAATTCATAATTCCACTGAAACCTGATGTATTTCTTCAGTAAATTCTCCATGGGCACAGTAATCTTTGTATAGCCCTTTATGAATTTCTTGTAGTACCCTGTGTGGACCAATGTTTTTCTCAACTCACGCACTAACTTTGGTGGTGGTAAACTGACAATAACAACAAGCCATGTTTTCATATAATGTGCCCAAGTAGGATGCCAAATGTTGTGTTGAATATACATTTCTTAATTTTCAATGAGATCTAACATTGCCTACAACTTTCTAACATTAACCTCATAATTTCTACATGATCCTTCAATAAACTAAAAATTGTCCAATCATCTAGATAAACCTCCAAAAATTTATGTATAAAATCCTTGAATGCAGCTACTACTACTCTAGAAAATATTGTTGGTGCATTATTTAAACCAAATGGAATTAATCTGTACTGATATAACCCCCACTCTATTGTAAATGTAGTTGTGTACCTGTCCTCCAGAGAAATTATGATATGATGGTAACCTGGAAATCCATTTTTGAAAGAGTACACTTCCCATCCTCCCACATTCTTTAAAACCTCATCTGTAAATGGAGTAGGAAAGGGACCATGTAGGAATGAATCATTTAACTTCCTAAGATCCACACATATCCTAATCCCTCTAGTATTCTTTTCTTGGAACACCATTGGACTAATCCACTTTGATTCTTCCACAGGCTCTATGATTCATGATTCTAGCATTTTGTCAATTTTTGCCTTAACCTTCTGCTTATAGATGGGGTTTAATATGCATGGTCTTTGTCTAATTGGTCTTGCCTCTGGTATAAGGGGTATCTCCATTTCGCCAAGTTCTCATGCTACCCCATTCATCTCTGAAAATGTGGCTAGGAATAAGTCACTATACTCACATAGTAATTCAGTTATCTTTTCCATTGTCTCACTGTCCCAGTAATCTCAAATGTTGGCTATCGTGGGATTCTCTTCAGTCCCAATATTAACATTTTTAATATTCATAGGTGCAATAAAATCTTCTTATTGTAATAGGGATCATTCCAACCCTCTTTCTCCTTCCCCTTATAATATCTATATGGAACGTGGGTTTTCCTCTGCTTCTTCATCCTCTGTGACTTGATAACAATAAACTAATTTTTCAAGTGTTTATTTTCTGTAATCTCCGTCTACTATCACTGTATCTACCCCATACTCTTCAAATATATTCCCTCTGATCCTCTGTAATGCTAGATCCACCCATGGATTCTAACTTTCAAATGAAAAGGTCCTAATAACATTATGTTGCACTATGCCCCAACTTGCAGTTTCTCTGCGCAGTTCCTGCTCTTTCTACCAATTACTAGGTATTCCTTCTAATGTATGAATAAATTAATACGTCCATTCCCCTGGTGGTACTAATCTCCAGTTAGTGACACAATAGTCTATGTCTTGTCTTGGGTTCCCTCTTCCATCATACTTCTGTAAGAGTCTATCCTGCTAACTCCTACCAAATATTATGTGCATCAGTCGCTTACACTGATACCAGTCTTGAATTACCTTCTTATGTGCACCCCACCATCGTGAAGATGTGTTCCTCAGTGCTATATCCAACACTAATAATATATTACTACCCAAAACCTATGATTCAAACTCTGTCAGGAAGTTTTCTAAATTTTCCTCTTCAGTAAATGTGGGAAATTGTCTTACTTCTGTCCCAACCCATCTTACTGCGCATGTAACTCTGCCGCACCTCCTAGTAGAGACTTCATGCAATATTTGTTTCTAGTTTTCTACTCTAGTGTCAGAATATAACATGTCGGAATTAATACTCCTCCAACTAAGTGCTCCATCTGTAGTTGGATTCACATAGTCTTCATCTCACGTAGTAGTCCTATACATTTGGTTCACATCATCCTCTAGAACAATGCCAGGCACATGTTCTATATAAATTTCATAACTTGAGGGATCTAAAGGTGATACTACCCTAAATTTCTCAGCTTCAAATATCATCTTTCTACTCTTTAAATTAATTATGGCCTTATTATCAAAGGCCCAATCAATTCCTAATAGTGTTGGAAATGGTATAAACTCATCCACCATATCCATCATTTCAAATTTTGTTGTGGTGCACACTCCATCTAGATCCACTATTATATTCTCTAATATACCTATGGGAATCACTCTATGTTTCTTTGCTAGATTCAATTGAATAGGTGAATACCCTAGTGTAGGTTCTCCCATTGCTTCCCAAGTCTTCTTTGGAAAAATGTTGACATTTGATCCTAAGTCTAGGATAACATTTCCCATGTTAAAGTCTCATATATTTGCATTCAAGATGAACTATATCCTAGTTCTTTTCTTTCTATGGACATGATTAATCTTCTTTGGTTTTGTTCAAACCCCTTCCTCTATGCTACATTTCTCAGGCATACTGTTGGCCCTTAACCAAGTTTTGAGGATCCTTGGTCAGGTTTGACCTATTTTTGGGACTTCGACTGACTGTCGAAGGTGGAGCGCAAGACGAAGCGGATATCCAGGGATCTCGGCCCCTTTTAGGGCCCTTTTTGGGATTCAGGATTATGTAATGGGTATGGAAATGTCGGCCCATGGGTTTACCCATGCTTAGGCCTAGTTTGTAATGTATAAATAAATAGTTAGGCGAAGTAAGTAGGGACCTACAAGTTCGATTTGTGTGATCAAAAGTGCTAAGTGCTTAGTAGAAGATTGCTTTTGTGCATACTATATGAGGCTTGCAGAGCTCAGTGCAAGCGAGCGTAAGAGATTGAGAAGAGGCTTAGTGTTGTAACCTAGCCCAGGGAAGGAGAATCTTGCGAGGTGTGCAGATCTCCTATCCTCTGCGGAGTAGGGGTTTTTTGGCTCTGTGCATATAACTGATTGAAGAATCTAATAAAGAAGATGAAGAGTTGGTGGACGTAGCCTCAGGGTGGGGGTGAACCATGTACATGCTGTGTTACTATGATTTGTGCGATGTGTTGATTTGTTTATATGTTAATTTGATTAGTTCTTCGATATAGATGAATGGTAAATAGATATGTTAATGATATGTGCTTAAAATTATGGATCTGGACATATGGATGTGCTTAGTGCTTGAATATAGTAGATCTGGTTAAATACTGCAATGCTCTGTAATTAGGGTTTAACTACATTGTAAACCAAGACTGGATATTGGTGAACTATAACTGCTAAGTGCCTTGTTAAGGTGTTACAGTCACATATCCATGTCCCAACTAAGGTTGCACACACTGGAGTCCTGCAACCACCCCTACCTCTACCTCAAGTGAGACTTCATCTGCTTCACAGTTGTTGCCGAAAGGGTCGGTAGTTAGGGTTTTTTTGGTGTGTTGTTGTAGCATTGAACCCTGGGTCTGCCCCTGTGCCAACAAATGGTTTCGTTACCGGGACTGAAACTATGATTGCTGGGAACTAAGGAAAGAGAATCTTTGTGCAAAGATCTTACCTGAAATTGTGAAATATCTGTGCATAGATCTATCGTTGTAGTCAAAAGAATTCTACTCGATATGTGAAGCTCCATGCTAGGAAAATAAGTCAGATTTGAAGAAAAGAGGTAAGATCTAAAAGCTTTGTTCTCTAAGAAAGGTAAAAATGAGATTTTTTTTTCTTTTCTTTTCTTAAAGAGGTAAGATCTGCAAGCTTTGTGCTTTGATAAAAGTAAGAATAGTGAAAAGTTTTAGATCTGGAATATTTGTGCTCTGCTGAAGATAAGATTAGTATAAATTTTTGTTTCTAAAGTATGGATCTAGGTATGCTTGATAAGATTTGTCCTAGCTTGAAAACTAGGGCACTGATAGATGAAAGAAGATTTGATATGAGTAGATCTGATAAGAATAGTGAAAGATATGTTATACCTATGCATAGAGAGAATGTTTGGACTAACAAATGGATGCAGGATCCTAGAAAGCATTTTTTGCAGGTTAGCTACTATGATCCTAGTGCGTAGTACAGGAAAGGTTCGGGATCATTTAAAAGAAAACAAGGATTAACCCTTTGTTATAGTTGCAGAAGACCGGGACATCTGGCTAAGGAATTACCTGGTAGAATATCTCGTTGTATTTGTTGTAGAGCTATGGACCATGAAGTATTGGATTTCCCTAGAATGATTGCAAAGGTTTAAAGAATGAATATGAACCAATAAAACCCTAAGGTAGATCCAGAAACTAAGATTATGGCAAAACCCCAGAAAGAATCAGAGAAATTATTGCTACAGATGAAAGAAACCATGAATGACCACCGACATATTAGCTTATCAGAGATCTTCAAAGAAAAAGAGTATATTGAAGAAAGAATAAGAGACTTCGACATTGACTGTGTTTTGGATGAGGAAACACAGGTGAATATCATGACAGAAAGAACTTGGAAAATTTTAGCAGATCCTATTGTGATTCCTTCATTGGGAGGAATAGGATTATTCAGAGGAAAATTGATAACCCTATGTGGAAGAATTACCCAGATATATGTGAGTGATCATGGAACTTCGATAGAGGAATATTTCG
This sequence comes from Picea engelmannii, assembly GCA_009831015.1. Lineage (NCBI taxonomy): Eukaryota > Viridiplantae > Streptophyta > Pinopsida > Pinales > Pinaceae > Picea > Picea engelmannii. The sequence continues at coordinate 64,207 of ML803818.1, read as the reverse complement.
AGGTTGTTAAATTTATTGAGAACAATGACCCATTTGCTATGTTACTAGGAAAACCTTGGATTGAAAGAGATCAGGCCAGAAGGAAGGAAGAAGAAGTCTTAGAGCAGAAGAAGAAAAAGTTGAAAGATTTCATGACTAGGAGGATCGCACAACTAATTGAAAAACATGAGAACAGATCGAAGCTACTTAGGACTAGAGACTTGGATGTCGAAGCTGCAAGAACACAAGAAGATTTACAGAAGACTGAAGTACCTATCCCAGATAGAGAAGAAGTATTACCCTTGAATCTTAGGAAAGAATCTCAACAATGTGAAGTTACTACGCCAAAAGAATACAAGAAACATAATGGAAAGAGGAATAACAAGATGAAGCTCACCGGAAAGAAGGCTCGAAAGATTAGCAAAAAGAGAGAAAAGATCAAAAAGTTATAGAAGGGTCCAGAGGGAACTTTGTAAAGGGAAAATTTACAAAACAAGAACTTTGTCAGGATATTAGAACAACGTCACATGGCACTTCACCATGGTGAAGAAATATAGTCATTTGGAATAGTATAACCGTTAGACCGATACCTCGAATGGGTAGAAAAACATTTATGGTCAGAAATCTCACCATCAGATCATTGGGACCACGTCATAACAGACAGAATTGAGTTAATGGAGGCTTCTCGCCCGTTGGAGAGATATGTTGCTTCGTTATATATTTATTTTGTCAAACATTGCACCAAGAACACTTTTGATAACCATGAATATGAGACCACAGATTAGTTGATTCCACACAGTGATCATCGCGCTATCACCGTACGTCCAATTACATTGACTAGTTACTCTTCAAACCCGAGAGATTCAACCACGAGCACGTATATCCGAAGAAATTAGCATGGTTGAAGAGTCTGTGAAGGAGGTACTCATTGAACTCATGAATGAAAGATTAATGTCTGAAAGAGTAATGTATGTGGGCGTACAAGCATCGTCGACGAGAGGAGTGCAAGCCTCCCCGTTGACTGCTCGTGGATCTGGGCCATCCTGACCAATAGTAGAGAAGAGAACCAAGCACAGAGATGACCTAGAAAATGCAAAGTTGATCCCGACCATATTTCCCGATTACATCCTGCCTTTGGCCAGTGCAGTGAGTCGAGATAGTGTGCCAAGAGATTTTGAGTACACCATGATTATTGCCTACTTCCCGAAGGGGATATGTGCAGTAAGAGAACAATAGGACAAGATCACAGCGTTGAATTTCAATGACTTCAACCTCAGAGATCGCAAGAACTATAGAATTCTCACCTCATACAAATACTTGACCAGGACGAAGGGGAAGAATTCGAAGATAATCCCTCAGCCATGGACGATGAACCTAGCGCAGTCCACTCTGTTGAATGTAATGAAAATCCCACACTTCGGAAGGCACCAAGAAGTTAACGCCTATGTCAAGCTACTACTTTCATGTTACCATGGAGGCTACTTATGGCTCGACCGTTGTATCACAGTCAATCTGACGCTGATCCATAGGATCATAGGATTGAGTATGTAAGGACCTGATCCACAAGACTTATATCTAGAAAAGGACATAGATTACGCACTAGCACAGAAGATCAAGGATACATACAATGATGTTGAGAAGGGGACGCGAGGCTACAAGGTAGCTTCCATCCAGAATGGCACAGTGCACCTATCATGTCAGTTAATTGCAGGGAATATAGTATGAAATAACAGACCCATGCAGGTCACAGGCTTTGTCATTGACCTCATGGGGAAATGCGTGGAAGGTCTACGGATGAACTGGGTGAAGTACCTAGTTAATCATCTTGAATTGGACCATCGCGAAGCACAGAATCAGGGATATGAATTCCACTTTAGCCGGCTCTTGATCCTCATCGTGTTTGTTTCTTGGGAAATGTTGGAAGGTGCGACCTTCCCGAACATCGATCCATTTGAGCCGCTTTCCGTGAAGTTCACCATGCTCTGGTACTCGAGCAATATGAGAAACCAATGGTAGTCGAACATTGTTTTTCACACATATTACCTCCAGCTAAAGAGATCCATTGAAGTTGAACCTCGCATGAATTTGGACACCCTACAAAAGTTCTGACCCCTGATGAAGTTTCGCACAGATCAACACTTCATCTACATTACATCGTGAGTAGATGAGAATAATAAGGAGCTTCAGTCGTACTACAAGCTCGTGAAAGAGGACCTTGAGGAGATCACTAAGGACTGGTTGGCATACCTCCTTATTCCCACAAACCCTGCAGAGATGTCTGACCCCGATAGCCCAGAGACCACGCGGAAAGAACATGATACACCTGGACACAATAGAAGGAAGAAAACCAAAGAGGTCCAAGACTTAAGTAGCACCTCAGGAAAGACTGGTTCAGTATCACCTGATCGAGGGGGTGATGATGAAGTAGAAGAGATAAATGGCAAAGAAGTTGAACAGAAATAAGGTGAAGTAACATCGCCTAGAGATGAGACCGATCCACTGAAGAAGAGGAAGGTTTCTCCCTCGAAACCTTCTTCTCGGAAGAAATCCAGAGCCACCGTGACCAAGATGCAGACTGTACTCACTACTGATGATTTTGACTTCATCATAGCAGCCCTAAATGACACTTCGTAGGAAATCATGGAGAAAAAAGAAGCCAAGCAGGAGGAAATGTACAACAAAATTGAGGTCAAACTCTGAGGGGTTTTGTTAAGAACCAAACATCAATATAGCATAGAAAAACCTCAGGAAAAGTACTCAACACCTTGAAAAAGAGACAATTTCAGATAATAAGCCTCTTCGAGGGGGCAACCTCCTTTTACCCCACTTAAATGTTCAAGTACAAGATGA